>QLOY01001340.1:0-12591 GCA_003313965.1 Megacollybia marginata
GCTGATGCTACTTTTAAGGTAGAAAGGCCTTACATCAATGACTGTCGGATTACATCCACGCAATGCGAAAGATGTTCACGGTCTAGTCCTGGCATACCAAGAGGTTCATAGTAGTCTCGATCTACACCCATTCAAATGTAGTTCTATCGATGTTCAGGATCACCCAGCTTCAGAAAACACAAAGATTGATCATACCAGACAGTGCAATTGATGAAATACATCGAGCTGGATGACATAGTGTCCTTCATCATTTGGGATAGGCCAAGTCTAGTCTTATATTTGTCACGGGGTGATAACCGCCTGACCCCCCCACTTACATAATCATCGAAATGAATATTGAGCTCTTCTGGATATTCTGCAATGCTCACATTGTACCAGTACATATAACGAAGCATTTGGGACACAATTTGACAATCCTATTCTTTACACAGAAGTCTGAATCTCTCAAAAACAACCCAAGCAAGTCAAGAGCAAGTCTTGTCACTCACCTGTCACAGGTTTGTGACATTCTTTGTACAGCTATTTCAGGTTGTTGCATATGGCAGCCAGTATGTAGGAGTGTTTGAGAGGACTAGTAAACACCATATCAGTTGTGCCCAGTATTTACATTGCTCTGAATAGCTGAAGATTTGGTACAAAAAATGATTATATAAGTCACTGGGTCTGCTGCAAAGGCAGTCACATAACAGACTCAATCCACATCACACGTCCCAATTCGTGATCGTGGATTTGTCTGTTTATAAGAGACTAGGCCAAGTCTTATTCAGGAGAAGAGCAGCTTGGCTCTTAGGAATCTTGACCATGCTATCTGACCAGATTTGTTCAGATTGTCTCATCTTATTCCTCCAACTTACGATTGTACAACTCTCCCCATGCCTTATCTGCCTCCTCTCCAATACCTTGGTAGACGGAGATCTGCAATTCACCTCTACCAGTTGTGAAGACCTTGACCTCACGTTCGAGAGCCACTTGTGCTGGAGCTATTGACTATTATGAGTGCAGGCACAGGAGGTATCGGGATCTTACAGTACAGAAACTGGCCCATGGCTACCCATGAGCGTTCTTCAGCTGCATTACACTTGCAAGACTCCTCAATACCAGGATAAAAATGGCAGCAGCTTGCATGAGAAGAGCAACAATCCCAAATGTATCTGTAACGGTACTTACCTAAGTTACGCTATGATACATGTATAAAGGTCATGTGACTGTAACCTTTTTACTTACACACACTCGTTGCTTAACATATGCTTATTCACCAATAGACTTGGTCAAGTGTATTAGGCGTGAAAGGTGACAAGTGGGACAAATGTCCATAAACATGTAAGTACGGTTACACATTTTTACACTTACCTTTAAGGATGAATAAAACACTATTGGAAGCCATGAGACTGCCCCCTCGAACACTACAGTTGGGGGCAACCTACAACAATAATCAACTGAAGACGTGAGGTGAACTTGTGTACAAGGAAGATGTGGCTCAGTACAACTCAAGCTCACCCAAACAGCCAATGAATGTGAGTGGGGTCACGCTCGCCAGAGTGGCCATACCAAGCAATAACCACCCAAACGATGGAAACATACTCTGAACCCCCATCGTTAAGATACCCAGACATACAGTCACCTCCCTCTTAAGTCATACCCCTGAAAAGGCATACTCCCTAAAATGTCATACCTTTTTGCAGATCCCAAGTTGTTTCGCAGGGATTTTGACCCCATAAGTCATAACTCTCTGATAGGGCATAAGTCATACCTCTGTGAGGCCAAAAGGCATACATTCTTGGCATGGTTCCAGCACATTTGTACACTATCTGCAGTGCTAAACATCAAACTTTTGGCATTATAAATACCATTGAGTCTGCTTCTAGCCATTTCAAGCCACTTAGGAACAAAATGGCTTATTGCCGAATCTCAGCAGAGTTTAGGTGTGTCATGAACATACATGATCTGGCTTCAGTGTTGCTTCTCATCATTGTGTATGCCCTGAATTGAGTAATTACTGTTCGGATTTCATTAGTGTGAAGATTCAATGCAGTTTGGGACAAAAATTGGGCATCAAATATATGTCCTATTTTTAGCATCTTTCTGCTAAGGCATACTCTCCAAAAGGGCATACCTTGCCATGACTCCTGAGGGGTATGACTTAAGAGGGAGGCGACTGTATTCTATGGTGATGATACCACTGAAATCAATAAAAAAGCCCCAGAAAAGATAAAATGAACCGTGCAAGAAACTGTAACTGCATACCCAACCGAAACCATTATACATAATCAGAGCATACCCATTAAAAGCGAATGACGAATGAGCTTAAAGCCCATTCGTCTAATTGAACGATATGCAGCTATTGTTGAGGGAGTCCCTGAAACACCAGAAGTGTTGGAACCAACACCACACATGGAGAGTGCATCTTCACATCCACAACAACGAGGACAGTCCTCCTCATCACAGAGAGAGACAGTACACCAGGAGGAAAAAGAAAACACCCCAGGCAAAACAATACCCACCTGTCCAGAAGAGGTAGGATGGGGACAAGTAGTCGAGTTAAGCAGAAAGGTCCGACAGTCACCTAAGGTGAAACCAGAGTATGACAAGAAGAACGACCCACAGAAGTGGAGTACGGCGATGAGACAGATTGGCTCAAATATTGGAGGGAACTCAAGAGGAAATAGCGACAATGGCGAGATACTACTGTAACTATGAGTCAGGGAATATAGGTATCCCTGACTGGACAGAGGAAGTGGAAACATTTCCTGACAAGAAGCGACGAGGAGAATATTATCTCGTCACAGAAGTTATCTCTCTACTTCAGGGAGTGCTAGAAGGTGAAGTGGAAAAGACTCATGAGCTTAACAATGCATGGTATCATTACAGATCCTGGATAAAAGGGAGAACAAATTGGATGATCAATACTGTGTTGATATGGCAATGTGGGCACTCAATGTAAAAGAACAACATTGGGGTGTAGATGATTGGATCATTGGGGCTGATGAATTGAAGGTGTTCAAAGACAACGGGATTCCAATCGAAGTGCTTAACTGCGTAATCTACTACAGGGTAGCCAACATACAAGGGTGGCAAGAGCGTGGGAATGGCATGGTGTTAGAGTACCTGCAAAACATTTGGGTGATACATCAAGACGATATCGCATGGATGAACCCAGTACCAAATGATGAGGAGATGGACTTCTCGGATGTTCCAGTGAAATGACAGTAGGGTATGGCATAGGGCCAAATCTGCCTATGCAATTCAAATGGCAACTGGAAAGGATCCAGAATCAAACAGAAGGAAGAGATCATTTCCATATGGACCAAGGCATTGAATGGGGAGCAGACGCAATACCGTATAGCGTCTGGGATGAGAATACTCTGAAAGCTCGTCAAGTTTACACTGGGAAAGTAGTAAACTACAGAACAAGCAAACACTTGTTAAAGGGGAAAGAGAAGGTCCCAGAACCGGTGGGTATGTCGCGCTAGGAAATTGTTAGAAGGGTTTATGGTGACTTAGCGCAAACAACAGAGGAACGAATCCTAGGGACTCTGCAGCAGACTTCAATGGACTTGATTAAAGCCCATTACCCTACTACTGGTCCGGATTATCATGTGACTTACCTAATTGGGTGAGCACAGCTACTGCAGTTAATGCCACTATGTTCTGGAGAATAGTCCCTGTGACTAGGTTTCTGGAATTTTCTAGAACAAAAGAATTTTCTACAGTGCCACCAGAAGCACATATGACTCAGAATGACTCACTTCCGTGTAGAAGCTTCCAAGAGAAGTGCCAGAAGAGTCAGAATGACTCAGAAAGGTGGAGAAACTTCTAGAGGATTCTTAATTTAACCTCTTCAAGTTGAGATTGCTTCTGGAAGTGTTAATTAAACACCAAAAAGGATAAATTCACTTTGGCATGACTCAGACTCAGTTCTTCTGAGTGAGTCATGATCTGAAACTGGTTAAATGAAACCAGAAACAGATAAATTAGTTGTAAAATTCTCACCAAAAGGTATATAAAGCCTGTAAGTAAATAGCAATCAAGCTTTTTCCCTCCATTATTTTTCAGAGGCACAACTCACTGAAGGGTTCCCCTTTGATATTTTTGGACACAGAAGGCCCAGGGACTTTGTTTGTCAAGTTCAAGCCTAAGCTCTTTCTTACCTCCATCAAAAGTAAGAAGCTATACTCACAGGAAGTTGAGTACCTTCTTTGAGATTGGACTACTGAATCAGCTCATAGACTTTGCTTACCACAAAGTTCAAGTTGTTGTATTGACACCCGCATTTGTTAGGATTGATTGTCAGATAGAAGTGCTCAACAAGACCTCTATTGAGAGAGGGGCAGAGACTTTGTTCTGATACATTTAGATTTGTTTGCAGTCAGAGACTATTGAGAAGAGTCTAGGATTGTATTTGGTTATTGGATTTAGGATTGGACATTGCTGAATTGTTAGAGATCTGTGTTATCTCTGACTTGGTTCACAGTTATTGGATCATCAGTCTAGGACATCTCACACTCACAACACTGTTGAAGAGTTAGACTCTTGTCAGTACAGTTGTTGACACACACTTGACATTGTATTTTGTCTGTTGTTATCAGACATTTGCATTGTTTTCCTGTCAGTTTTCCTGGAACACACATCACTTACCCCATTTCACCAACATTCACCCTATTGTTTGACCTGATTAGCACATACTATCAGTCATACACCCACTTACCTTTCACCCTCTTAACTCAAAGACACCCAGATCTCGATCCTGAGGAGACACGTTCTTGCACACTTATTATTCGGACTCAGGTTGTAACTTTTATAACCCGACAGGTGTTGACTTACTCCGTATCATACGGTTACAAGGTCCCACTTGGGATGGACTACTTATTATTAGATAGCGTATCACGTGTCTTCAGTCACTTTTTGTTGCACTGAAGACGGTCTGTGTTTTTTTTACCCCCGCATATTCTTTTACTTATCTAGAACTAGCTCAACACAATATTGTGCATTTGCTAGTTGCTAGCTGGCCTCACCGAATATTGTTCTATACAATCAGTTCGCATTGTTGTCCTCCGGCCAATAGGTTATGGGCCTTTTATACGGTCCGGTGACACGTTTTTTCCAATAATCGCTGTTTGTCTCCATTTTTTTTTTCACTCGCTTATCACCATCGATTGCTAATCATGACGTGATCTCCATTCCAGTCCTGTCCGAATTCCCAAGCATCTGCACCTCCTCCGGTTCCCCCCAGGGACCAGGAATACTCTACCATTAGTTCTCACATTTTTTCTATACGTCAAAACGAACCTCTTCATCAATCAAACTCTTCACATTTTCTTGCGGGCAAACAAAGTCATCTAAACGCCTCTTCTTCCTTTCTACATAGTACCTATAATAACGTTAACATGGCCCCTCGAAATGGCCGACGTCCTTTACCTATACCACCTTTGGCTGGGGCACCTCAGTCTGGTTGGGTTTCTGCGCTCCGTTCCCCTTTTGCTACTACTCTTCCTGCTATTTCTGAACGGCCTACTCAGGCTCGTATTTCTTCTTCTCAAAGACCATTGAATGCGCCTAATGCGACTATGGGAAATCTCCATGGAGATTCTGCTTTAAATAACTTTCCTTCCTTTAATCTTCCACCTCGTCCTCATACTGTCGATGCGAGCATCACAGTCCCCTTTCCTTCTACTATTCACGATACTGTACCTCTTTCTATGCGTCAAACGGCTCCTCCTGCACCACCAAACGCTTTTCCTCTTGTACATCATGTTCCTCCGGTTGCAGTACCGACTCAGGTTCCTCATTTGCCAGCTGTGGTCCAACCTCTACCCAGGTACCCACAGCTTGGTTACGCACCAAGGAACTCGATACTGCAGCAACAGCCGGGGCAACCAGTACCTGCACCTGTACCTCAAGTACCGGCGCCAGTACCTGTTCCTCCATTTTATAATTACAACCATATTCCGTATTATGTTCCGATTCCACCTCCGCAGCAACCCATACCAGCTGATCTGAACCTCCCGTATGGCCTAGATAGATTACCTTCGTCTTTACCTGCTTCTTCTCTTTCCTTAATACTGGTGCTCTCGGAATCGAAAGACTGGACTGGCTGGAACAATGGAGTGATCAATGCTGTCAGGGCTATCAGAGCGATGGGTCACCTCTATGATACTCTGACAAACGATCCCTTATTACGTCTGGTTTATCCACCTGATCTACCCGACCCACTCCATGCTGACTATCAGGCTAATTTCCGAAGTTACGTTGCCTTCTGGAAAGTGGACGCAATAGTCTTGCAGATCTTGACAGCTCGTCTCGGTGAAGCCCCAGTGACTACCATTCCACCTGCATCTGATATAGCGGTCCAACGGATACCTGCTAGGGACATCTACACTGTTCTGGCAAATCGTTATTCTGCATGTGACTATACTGACGGTCTGGTCCACAAGCTGACACTGTGGAACCTCCGACACAACGGCAGTAATAACTTTACCCAGATCGAGCGCTATATTGTGAAATGGAAGGAGGGAATTGACTATCTATGACATTGCCGCTATCTGTATACACCTGCGGATGCTGCAATTTAATTCGTGCTCAACAGACCGATGAACATTGAACCTTGGGCCCGTCTCCAAACCGCTGTCATCGAGGCTACTGACCAGTCGCTCGTCAATGATGACTGGCTCTCCAACCTCTTCCACCAGGCGTCCAGAGATATGAAGGTCCATTCAGCCTCTAGAGCTGTTGAATCTGCCACCCGCTTCAATGCTTCTACTTCGTTCCATCGAGATTGTGACTGCCGTCCACCCTCTTCTGCCAAGGTCTGTGACGAGTGCAAAACCAAAGGGAAGATGCGATGCTCCTTTTGTGGTTACGACCATTGCGAACATAACCACCGTTCAGGGGGTGCATGACGAACGACAGCAGAGGACAACAGGCAGGACACCAAGGCTGTAACTGTGAAGCCTAAAGCTTATGTTGCCGCTTCGTTGAATGATGTCCAGGAAGAAGAGGAGGTTGCAGATGATCACTCGTTGGAAGATAACGCTACTCTACATGTCAATTTAGGTGAAAATGAATCTATTTCCACCTATCCTGGAGTGGATTGCTTCCCTGCGTCCATTTCTCCTGCCTTGCCACCTTCAGCGTTCTTGACGAGTGATCTGACTCTGCTGGCTGAAGTACAGGCCTTGTTTCAGGCTCTCCTTGACTCTGCTTGCACTTATCACATCATCAAAGAACGGGAACTCTTCTGGACGTACTGACCCGATTTGTCCCTTGAAGTAAGCACCGCCAGTAGTGGCATGTTAACCACAAAAGCGCAAGGGCTTATTAAGTTGGAAGTGGAGATACAGTCGGATTCCTCGCCTCCCCAAACAGTTGTACTCTCACTACACGACTGTCTGCATGCCCCTGATGCAGCCATGAACCTTCTTTCCATCAGCGCGTTCCTCGAGTCTAATATGCCAATCTCGTTCGATCTCGATGGCTTTGCCAGAGTCCACTTTCCTTCAAGTATAGCGTCTCTCACTGGGAAGTGTTTCTGTGCTACTATTCGAGGCCGTCTCGTGTTCTTGAAGTGTACCTTCTTGCCTCCTCTGTCACCTCTACCTTCAGACCCGACCCTGCCATCCAGAGCGCTAGCCTTCGTGTCGTTTACGCCACGGGAACCAGATTCTGGACTTTGGCATGAACGTCTGGCCCATCCTGGCATCGAGTCCACGAAAGATCTGCTGAACGGTTCATATGCAGAGGGAGTCAGTTGGAATCAGAAGGTTAGCCACACTAGATGTGTTGCTTGTGTACTGGGAAAGGTTCCGCGTGCTCCATATGATCACAACGCTCACCGAGCTGCCGAACTCCTGGGACTACTTCACATGGACATCTGTGGTCCATTCCTGATCCAAGGTACTTGCTTGGAGCGATACTTCATCATTCTGCTTGACGACTATTCCAACGACTCTGCTGTAGAGTGCCTTCGGACCAGAGACCAAGCTTTGCGCTTCTACCTTTCTGTGGAGGCTAGATGGGAACGTCAGACTGGAAAGAAGGTTAAAGCACTGCGTGTCGATGGGGCTAAAGAGCTGATAGAGGGTGTAATGGGGACCCACCTATCCAAGCAGGGAATCCTCATACAACAAACAGCTGTGTATGCACATCAGCAGAATGGCAAAGCAGAAAGGTTTGTACGCACCATCGAGGATGGTACGCATACCCTCATTGCGGGATCGGATCTACCTCCCTTGTTCTGGCCCTACGCAACTTTAACTGTTGCGTACCTGCGCCGTCGCCTCCCTACGTCCACTTTACCCAAAAACCTCACTCCCTACAAGGTTATGATGGGGAGCAAACCCAACCTACAACACTTACGCGTCTGGGGGTGCTGTGCCTACCCAATACAACCTGCAGAGATTCGGGGGAAGGGCGAAAACATGCGTTACGAGGCGATATTCATGTCCTACGAGGAGAACAGGATAGGATGGGGATGCGTTGACTTGAATGGCAAGTACCACTTCTCAAATGATGTGGTGTTCGACGAGTCCTCACGGGGATGTCTGGGGGCCAAAAGACACGTGTCATCTACCCCGGTCCCAGCTGTGGAAGGTCCCCGTCCGCTCAGATGTTCTTCCTGAATACCTCTACCGGGAGGACATTCAACGTCGTCGGGACAAAGTACTACAGCTCCATCCTACAGCTCCAGACAATGCTTCACAGCCACCTTCCGTCGACTTTGTCACAGATTACGCAGCTCTTGCATTCGCAGAAACAGTCCTGGGCCACTTTCCCTCAATCACTCTCGAACATCACCCACTTCTTTCACCTCTCGCTTTCACTAGTATTGCAGAGCATCTACTGACTTGCACGGATCCACCTTCTCCAGATCTTGCTCAGCCTCCCGCATCCTTCTGCATTGCGAAAACGCGTTCGGATTGGCCATGATGGGAAGTCACGATGGGCTCAGAGTTCGACAGTCTTGAGGAGAAAGGTGTCTTCGAGCGGGTTCCCAGGTTACCTCCCGGTAGGAAAGCCATACCACTCATGTGGGTCTATGACTTTAAAAACCTTCCGGAGAGTAGCGCGGTTAAGGAGAAGGCCAGGCTTGTCGTTCTGGGCAATCTACAGGGGGCACTGGATCATGGTGAAACCTATTCCGCCGTAGTGAAGGCCACCAGTATCTGCATCATCTTAGCGTATGCTGCCTCCCAACAATGGTTCATCTTTACCTTCGATGTCAAGACTGCTTTTCTCAATGCTCCCTTGGAGGAGGAAGTCTATTGCACACAGATTCCTCACTTTCCTGAGCCCGATCGCAACACTGTACTTCGTCTCAGAAAGGCTTTGTATGGTCTTCGGCAAGCAGGTCGTGCCTGGTATCACACCCTTAAAGCAGTCCTTGAGCAGTATGGCCTTCACCGCTGTGAAATCGACCATGGCGTCTTTTATGGCGAGTGGCTCACTCCACCACATCCCTCTATCCCCATGCTGGGGGATGGATCTCCTCTGCGATTACTGTTGCTGATCCATGTCGATGATGGAGCTGCTGCCACTAATTCCGAACCGCTTTACAAGCACTTCATTGCCTACTTGAACAGCCACTTTACAATCAGCGATCTCGGACCTATCCGCCGCTTCCTTGGTATCACCGTCGACTATGATCAGAAGAAAGGGATCCTGCGTCTTTCCCAAGAGCCTCTGATTGATGAGCTGCTCACTGCGCATGGCTTGTCATCTGCACGTCCACAGGATGTTCCACTCCACACTAAGCTCTTCCACGATCAATCAGTACCCACAACAGCACTGCCTGGGTATTCTGATCCGACCACGATTACCCGTGCTTACCAGCGGATCGTAGGCTCGCTGCTTTACCTGGCCTCATGGACTCGGCCTGACCTGGTGTTCACGGTTGTTGCTCTTGCACAGTGGAACGCTTCGCCTACCCGTTCCACCCTGCTAGCCGCCAAGGGGGTGCTTTGATACCTTCTTGGTACTAAACACTGGAAACTGGTCTATGGGGACAGCGTACGTACCGATTCCATTGCTTACTGTGACGCAGACTGGGCTACCAATGAATACGATCGCAGGAGCATATCAGGCTATGCCTTCTTCTTATACTCCGGCCTTGTTTCATGGTCGAGTTCTAAGCAAAAAGCTACTGCCCTCTCCTCGACCGAGGCTGAATACATGTCAATAACTCATGCTGCTAAGGAAGCTCTCTGGATTCGCCTGTTTTGCTGTACAATCACTCTTCCGTTTCTGCGCCCTATGAAGTTCCTTTCCGACAACGACAGTGCGATTTCCATGATGAAAGCAAATGTAGTATCCAACCGAGCCAAACACATTGACTTACGATACCATTTCATAAGGGAGCATGTATCGGCAGGGACCATTCTGATCAACTGGATTCCGACTAACAACATGACGGCGGATATCTTCACTAAAGCATTGTCTCAACCACTACACATGTGTCACGCTGCCTCACTCGGTCTTACCACTGGAGACGAATCTCCAACAAATGAAAATCAATTACCCCAGGTCTAAAATCCATCCACTCACCTCCATCCACTTCGTTTGGCCCTTGAGGGGGTGTGTTGACTTACTCCGTATCATACGGTTACAAGGTCCCACTTGGGATGGACTACTTATTATTAGATAGCGTATCATGTGTCTTCAGTCACTTTTTGTTGCACTGAAGACGGTCCGTGTTTTTTTTACCCCCACATATTCTTTTACTTATCTAGAACTAGCTCAACACAATATTGTGCGCACCACTTACGCACCACGATTAAAGGATTCACAAGATAAACCCAAACTATCTGTGATACAGGCGTCTTTGGTGTAATGGCAATGTGTCCTGTAGCAAGGTTCATTCATTTTGTCTCCCATTGTCGTTCGATTCCGTGGCCTGCACGGCATCAGGAAAACGGTACTTTACTAAATCTGGGAAGTTGCGTCTAATTGCCAGGAATATGGTCGTATTCCTCTCATTAGCATGGTTCCATAAATTCTGCGAATGTATAACCTCTCAGTAATCACTCTGACTAACTTCGCAAAATTAGCTCCCAATTCTTGTACAATCCTGGCAACGTTCGTAGTAAAGGTAGCTATTGGAGCAATATTCAGACTGTGATAGAAGCAATCAGATAGGTTCCCATTCTATTCATATCATCGACTACAGCTCAAACTAGATGATCCCAGTCCACCTTACTAATAATATCTTCAGCTGACATCAAATGAGTGGCAAGCGGGACAGCATTGCTATATTCAATATCAGTACTGATAGCATATGGACACAGACTTACGAAGCCTCCCTGTAAAAGCAATGCGCAAACTTATGATAAATGCTTGGCTTCCGGGACCTAAGTGCCTCTAGCACAACGACATGCCTACGGAATATACCCTCCAGCCTCTCACCAAACTTTTCACCACAACCCTCCGCTTGTTCCAAAAGGGCGTGAATCTAAAAAATACGGCTGTGAGTACATGTCAATGAACATGGATAACATACCGCTGTTGACGCCCACACCATCATTGATGGGGGAATTTCGAGCTCATCGGGAGCATCAGTATCACAGGAAGTGAATACGCCTGCATTTTTTTGAACTACAGCAGTGTTGGGGCCTTCAGTAAAGAATATTGCCTTGATAATCTGAGCATAACCCGGGTTCTGGTATGGCTGGTTCGTCTCCAATTTACCCTGAAAACTGTAAGACAAGAAAATTAGTGAGGATCACTTACATTGGTATACGGATAAGACGTACATTAGGAGAGATTTACAATAGTCGCTCTTGTCGAATTTGCTGATTGAATAGACATTTAATGTGGTGGAGAGATCGTTAAACACGATTTTGGTGGGACCGACGCGAACGACGGGACTGTAAATTTCGAACAGTTTGTGGATCGTTTTGCATTGTTGAAGACGCAGCATGTGTGTCGTGAGCCAAAAGTTTGATACGGCGGCATACCAAGGACCAGGGATAGCACCTAACAGACAGAAGATGTTGTAGATGGCGCGGAGAACGTTGCGAGCGACGACGACATTGTAAGCTGAGACAACCTGGGAAGGAAATCAAGCGAAGCATGCCTGGAGGTAGATTTTAATCCGCTCCGTATTCAAAAAGGAATTCTTACCTTGATCGTCTTCGGAGCCAAACAGTACATGAACAAACAAAGAAAAAGAAGAAAAAAGAGTACTACACCCACAATTGGCCATGACTGGCGTCATCCTCGACACCAAGTCCCTTCGCTTTCATCCAAACTCATCGGTTTTGCCACAAATTGTGGTGTTACCATGTTCGTGGAATTCGTGTTTTGTACGATGTCAGATAAATCGTCATGATTTCCCTTTTAAGCCCTCAGAACAACGAATACAGTCGTATAGAAAAGAGTTACCTGAGTTACCCGTCCAACATCGGCAAATCGAATGGAGGCACACACGTAACGATACAGATTGTCGTCATACAAATCCCACGAAAGCTCCAAACCAGGTTCGGAACAGAGGGTGGTTGGAAAGGCTCGATTGCGGGCGTGGAGGGTGTTTGGGATCGTTAGTGGCTGAGAGGAGGAGAGGGACGTGAGGAAATCCTGAACGAGGGTGAATAATTCGTTCTG
>QLOY01001348.1:0-15974 GCA_003313965.1 Megacollybia marginata
GACTTCGTAGAGGACTCGTTTAGTTACTACTTCAGTATGATATAGAACGCAAGTCACGTAACTAGGATGATCGACTGCGATATTCGGAGGGCTACTTTGTAACGCTGATGATGATGAGCATACTTAAACAAGATCAGCGTTAAAGACACATGCATATAATGAATCTACTGTATTAGAATCGGCTCGCTGAGGTGGCGAGGCTGGCGTTAAGCTGGAAACATGGTACAGATACCGATGGCAGCGTAATGCCAGCGTTCAATTATTGAACGTATCCGAGTCGGGAAAGGATTTGTCGCACACCCAAGACTCCTTGGACTTCGGAATGGTGATCTTGGTACTTCAAGCCGTCCTTGCTGTGGTACTCGGGTTTGGACTGGGGAAAAGAGGTTCCTTCTTGATTAAATGACAGTCTTGACATGTCTAGCGCTAATTACTTAGAAGGTTTCAAGTTATGGTACTAGTCCTCTTCTGCCAAGAGGCCGTCTAAACACCTTTGTGCCGTCCAGAATTTTTTGACGAATGGGCCTGAGGGCAGGACACTTGAAGCTCGACTCGGAATAGGAGGTTTATCCATGATCTTGATTCACGATTATTACTCACGTGACATTACGTTAAACTTTTTCCTCCCGACCTTCACGTTTCCTAGAATCTAGAAACACAGCGGTCAGATCCATGTAGCCAATTCACTTCAACAAATCTTGCCCCGCAGCAGAGGGCACGAATTTCTGGCTGACAAGTCCACAAGTATTCGAACTTGCCAGCGCCAAGACGGCCCAAGAGTCCTTGGCATCAAGTCCCTGAGCGCGCTCATGGTCCAGATGACTTAAGACAATCCTGACCAGTCGGTGCCTTTCTCCCTCTTTTTCCGTGTCGCTCTCTTTCAAGCTTACTCCCTGTTCCTTCACTATGGTAAATCCTATTATACTGAAAGTCACCAAAACAGAAGCCCCTGGATTCAAGTTTAATCTCAGCCCATTTAACACAGCGATATTCGCGTTCTGTCTGATTTTCGGAGTGTGGACCCTCTTCCAGATCTTCAGATGCATACGTGTTCTCCGAAAGCAAGGAACCCATATCATCTCCTATGGGATTTTATTCCTCGCTACCCTCTGCACGTTCGCATATCACGTCCTTTCGGCTGTTGAGATTGTGAAAGACTACAATCTCGTCTCCATTAGTAGCACAGCGGGTGCGGTTGAACAATACCAACTTCAGCCCCTCCTCAAACCGCTTTTCTACACAATGTGGGATTGGGTATTTTATCAAGCCGATATTCTACTAGCTACGGCTTTGCTCGTACACATCTCTCATCGCGCCAGTGTTTTCACCGTCGCAAATCCCACCGGTCAAGATGAGAAGACGTCTTACCCTTCCTCCTCTTCCCATTCTTTACCGCTCCCTTCATGGAAATACTACATCGATGGGTTGCTTGTGATCGTCTGGACAGCTCTCATGGTTGTCTATCTGGTTATTTACAGCTCGTTGAACAGCGACACAATAATCAGCATCACTATGGAAGAAGCCTATCACCGCGTTAAATATGCCAGGTTGGCTGTCCAGATAATCGCAACTTTCAATATAGCCCTCTCTTCTCTCCTGGTTTGGTTGCACACTCGGCGGGTGGATAATTATGTTGACAAAGTTCGCTTCTTCAAGTTTCCTTCGATAATGTCAGCTAATTGTCTGCAGCATATTACCTACACCACCCTCGTCATCTCTCCTCTCCTCCTCATTCGGGTCTTTTATCTGATGTCCTTGACAATCATTGAAGCTCAACCTTTATCCGTTCTATCCACAATCAACTTTGATGCGCTCAATCTGGCATCGACCATTTTGGAGGGATTGCTCAATTACATCGTTATCTATATGTTTCTTGAGGGTGCCACCAGACGGGCTCATGAGAAGAAAAAAGGGTTTTATGATTAGTAAATATTCACAATTGCGTTACTTTTGTATTTACTCGGGCCTATTTAATGGCGGGGAATTCATTCACAGGTACAGCAAGACGTATTTGTAGATTATTGTGAACTAGTAAGGAAATGTCGTATATACGCACTGTCCACCTGCCAGCTACGCTCAAGCTGACAGCACCATAACCCGTAATACAACCACTACAACGTAAGTAACGGTCCTACGAAATCCCTATTCCTTTTACAAGTGCACACAAACGAAGAATAAATACGAAGCCAACGAGGAGAACCCAGTAGTACACTCTATGATACACTTCTGCCGCTGGTAGGAACCTCTTTTGTATCGTCGTATATCATTCTAGTCGTTTCTGCAGTGCCAAATGCATCATGAAACTAATCCGTTGGTGAGACAGTGTGTGGGAGAAGGGAAGAAGAGACGAACGAACATCCACATGCGTTAACATATCTCTTTGCATCTTGACACCGTCATCATCGAAAGGACGGAGTTCCACGTCCGAATCATCACGAGGGACCTTGTCGGTCCTGAGTATAACAACTAGAAAGAAACAGGAAGCACGTACGGTCTCGCCCGCAATCACTGTTCCAGTCCGTGGTTTTGTTGCAAACCTCGGAGTGGTTGTGATCCGGCTTATAGTCGATGAATTTCCCCAAGACAGATTCCTCAGTTCATGACGAGCATTCAAAGTCCACATCATCGAAACCGCGTAAAGTTTAGGAAGAATCTCGTTGAAGGCTGATAGAAGCTGATACCCATTGACGGAGAGCTGAGAGATTACGAGGCTGATTAACGAGCTAATACAAACGCGGTCAGACATGAGACTGACACAATGATTACATACCAGATAGCGCCTGGTGCTGCCGTTTGGAAGGTCAACCATATGAGGGCGTTGATGAAACCATGGGTTCGAGGTAAAACCCCCTTCTTGTATCGAAACAAGAAGAAAGCGGTGAGGAGTGTTAACAACAAATCCCCGACTGAGATATAGTTCAGCTGACGAACGCTGTCAATTGGACAGACTTACTGAACACGAAGCAGAAATGCAGGGTGACTAAAAGAAGAGTGGGTAAATGATTAAGAGCGAGCCAGCAAGACGTGTACTAGAAACTTACAAAATAAAAGATTCTCATCATGCGCGGCTTGATTCGGAAGCAAACGAGTCTAGGAATAGATGTGATTCCTGTGGATCTATGCTTGAGGCAGGGGTATTTACCGCAACGGCTATAAAGCTAAGAGCAAGAAGATCTGTTGTAACGACGAGGGCGACGGTCCACCACGCTTTGGAGATGACCCATAGCCGGTAGCAGAAGTACATTCGAACATACAACCCTGAGGCAGCCACCTATATCATATGAGTTCATAATACCGCCAGTACGAACGAACGGGAGCTCACCATCAGTGGATTTCCTTGCAGAGTCCAATTGTCGATGAAATTGTTGAATGCCTGATTAGGATCACCAAAGGCGTCGATGAATTCAATCCATAGCATTGCACTAGGAGGATATGAGCGCGGTTGCAGAGGTAAAGGCCACTTACAAGGACTGGCAGGTCTTGAGGGCTGTCAGCACTGCCAGACCTGCGACAGCGAGCCTTAGGAGTTGGCGGTCATCACGGTACCAGTGAAAATAGTAATTGATCTGTCGTCGAGATGAATAAACCGTGATTTCTGCAAAGCTCAAGTACCTGGGCGAAGAGAATGCCCTGGAGGAGGATCTCCACATAGCAACCCACTAGCTTATGACGGTATATGAGCCCCAAATTGCGTATTTTGCAGAACCATACCAGTGCGCCCAGCAGCATCTTCAAGCTTAGGTCTACAGCCATGGTGGAAGTGTGGGTTCAGTTTCTCGCTTGTTACGCTACTTTATGAGCCGCTACATTCCAGGGAAAAAAAAGTCAAAAAGGCAAACCTGCTTTGCCGTCACCTATCGTCACATGGAGACTCGAGAGGCTTCTAATTCTGCGTGCGGCAACGTCCTGCATTCACATCAGATCCACCTTGGCAATGCAAAACACTTTTATGTATTGCCTTCACGCGGCGATGTTGTACGCAGTTATTAAGTTTAGGGGAGGAGCGAGCTCAGCGCATCAACGATTGCACCCGTACAAGGGTAATTCAGTCATGTGACTCGCCAAGCAACAGCCGATGTCATATGTTCTAACGTTCTGGGGCCGGACTTGCCCGTATAGACGCACACTGACTGCGAAGCAGCGCTAAAAAAAAGGTCTGCCCTTCGCTCGGTGGTATAAAACAATAATTGGCTTCAAAATCTCACTTGGAACCCCAAAAGGCCGGAAAAAGCCGGAAAAACAGAATCATGATAACGGAAAATTAAACATTAAAGACTAGCCTGAGTACATGGTCTGACAGTGGTGGCGTGCCGGTTTTTCACAACGGTATAATGACTTTCAATTGGTCTGACGGCAATTTACGTGGTTATGCGCTATGCTGCCGACGAAGATGCACTTGTTCCCACAAAACTTAATCTATCTCCTCATCCCGGCGGTGACCATCCTGCGGAAGATCGCTGCAACAGCTCCAAATCTGATATGGTGAGCTGAAAGTGAGTTCGATTCAACGCTAATCATTGGAGGAATCGCTGGTGTTGGAATCGATGCTGGGAATCGATGCTGGGATTGGTCAGAGAAGCTATCTTCGAACACATACTTTGCCTTAAAGTTGATCCTGATGAACAGAATGGCTAGGCCCAACAACGGGTAATCCATTAGAATAACTGCCACCGATGGTCTAAAATAGTCGCATAACATTGTCACAGGCACCATGCTGCAGCGAAAGGGTCGGCGTCGAGCAGGCCAGCGTGGAATGACGACGGGTTGAAAAGACAGGGGCTGAGCGCTAGAAGGTTGTCTCTCAGGTTTCCAGATTGTTACTGAGAATGTTATGTCATGCAATGTAAGTCGTTTCCTCGGCAACCTTCCGATTTACACAAAATTCCTTCTCTCCAGTCTGATTCTAGTTCCGCAGATGTCAAAGTTTAGTGTCTTTGAAATCCCCACTCGAGTCCAGTCATTCTCCAATTGCCGATCAAACTTCAAGTGACGGACTACAGAACAATCTCCGCTCGGTCGGGTCCGAAACACTTTGGTTCTTCTGTGTTCACTGGACATAATTTGTGCTTTCAGCTGTGATTGGAAGATCGTCCAAAAATCACAAAACTTCGAAATTTTCGTCTAGCTTGACGGTCCATTCGAGTGGTCAGGGGTTGGTTTGATGATATATGTCCTTGTACGTCTTTGTTTCTAGACACGATGATGACTAGTCAGCGGCCAGCCTCATATATTCGAGATCAGATGTTTAGCCGAGATAGCTGTCTGGCTTACCGGACACATAGTCCCAGACCTTTCAAACTCGTACATCTTGCCCGTCTTTGTCTCCTTCGTCACGGTATATATCCACCTTGACTGCTGAATTATAATGCAAAACTGCTGTCATAGATGACAATACTTCACCCGCACCCATTCATCTATGTCATGGACTCAGATGATGCAGATTAATGACGGGCATCTATAATATCATCCTTTGCGTCTGAGCGGCTTCAACGGTCTATATAATGAAGGCTCACTGAGAGCCGTTATATGCCAGATGAACCGATTACCGCCTACAAGGCTCGGTCTCTATCGATATTCATTAAACTGAAATCCGTATAAATTCAAGCTCACAAGGTCTTCTCGGTTTTGATAAGGATATGATCCCAAGGGCCTAGCATTCGAAGCAGGAGTGCTGGGACAAGGCTGTGTTTGAGAGAGTATGTCGGAAGTGGGAAACTGATGGATAAGAAAGCACTTACCACTGGTGGAGACAGTGTACGTCGGTTCCTTGAACCGTACCTTCAATCTTCTCACCATCAAATAGGGAATTGGACGAGCTATCGCCATCCTCTTTGCTCGAGAAGGCGCCGATATTAGTATTGTGTATCTGCCTGAGGAGCGGAAAGAGTGAGTGGAATTGGATAACCATCGATGGGTGACTTATGTCATTTTCCTCGTCCAGTGCTCAAGAACTCGGATACTTTCTCTCGAAAGCACAATATTGAACAGAGACTCCAAGATCATTTCAGAAAACGCAGCAGACATCTCACATCCAGACTCAACATACTGGTGAACAGCAGATTATGTGCAGTTCGATCGATCAGACGAAAGTGGGTGCTCATATAACATACAGTAATTTTGACTTGATACGCTAGGATCTTGTCATCGGGCATATCTTTCATGCCAACATTCTTCCTAACTCGAGAGGCTGTGCCGCACATGAAAAGAGTAACCAGCATAAGCAATACAACCGTCTGTGGTGGCTTATCAAGTGAGTTCAATCTTCGTCAATCACCTATCTGACCAGTATCAGGGTGCGGCTAAACTCATTGATTATTCGGCTACGGAGGGTATTGTGTCTTTCACCAGAAGTCTAGCGTCTAGCTCTGCAGGTACGCATGAATACAAACTTAGTCCGAATTAAGATCATGAACCAATGTTTCAGTTTGCTCCTAAGGATATTCGTGTCAATAGCGTTGGTAATATCCGTTCCAATTACTAGTATACCAGTCCTCATTCATTCTATCCGACAGCTCCTGGTCTCTTTTATACTCCACTTCAAGAGAAGCCGAAGGAATAGAGGTACGTTGGATCGAGTTCCTTTCAACTGAACCCTTTTTGCTAATCGGAATGTCTCAGGGTTGGGATGTGGGTGAAGTCCCTCTACACGGTCGACCCGGACAACCCGCAGAAATCGGTGAAGTATATGTACTTCTTGCTGGCCAGGGAGGGAATTATATCACTGGGTCTATCGTCCATGCCAATGCTGGAGTGCACATCGGGTCTCTGAGACCAATCATAGCATTGCGTGTACTGCCAATAATGTCGAAAGTTAAAGCTCGGATATGCGATGAAATTTTCAGTACTTGATAGTGCGCATCATCCAGACCGGTCATCGACTAGTGCAGAAATGACATCAAATTCTGTAAGCAAGGACACGGCCGAGCGCGCGGATGATCCGGTATACGGCATCCACTATCCGCTGCCGTTATCACGTACACCAAACTAAAATATTTAAATGATGCACGGCGCGCCCATTGGTCCATTTTTGTTCTGGGCTAACTTGCAGAATCTAGAGTCGTCCAGGGTCAGGACTTTCAATTGGGGCCCATGTAGTCGGGAAAAAATTAACTACATTACGAGCGCGGAAGCACTGTGCGCTCCATACGGGATTTTCAGTTTGATTCTCGAACCTCTTCTAAAAATCGGCGACTGCCAACAAGACCATGCCGCGTATATACTTCCTTCCTTCCAATGCATGCTGATGTTCAGGATGAGCCTCTTCTAAAGAGCATAGGCAAATCTGTCACAAGTCACGTAACTTCGATTGCTTACCCCTGGTGAAATTGGGGTTTTTCTGGGGTTTTGAGGTTTCCCGGATTCTGTTCGCGGATGTCTCCCCGCTTTCGCGTTCGACAACATGGAAATTTTGATGTTGGTATGGGCGTCCGCCGTCCAAGTAAGTACAGTGTCCAGACTGGAGAGTAGCAACTGTAGTGAGAGCAGATAGAGTAGAAGTGGCCGGCCATCAGTGGTTTCGGTGGTGCTTATAAGTGCAATTAGCGAGCTTTAGCGAGTTTAGTGGGTTTAGTGATGGATGTCGTAACTTTCCCATCCCTCATTTTGCCAGCTAAATGTCGCTAATTCTACTAACTCACTAAACGGTCGGCTAATAGTTTCCTGGGGAACCCTAGCAACCGAATTCCACAGCAAGTGGCTGATCTCAAAAACAATGTCAACCATAGATATCTAGATGACATCACTATTAACCATAAAATTCGGGACGGCGAACTGTTCTATACTTACAAAGGTTTTACGCGATATAATATCGCGAACATAGCGAACGGAAATGGAAAAGTTCTACCACGCTCGGACCTTTCGCCCAACGTACCAAGAATCGGTGGCTCCATTGATCCTGAACAGTGGATGATTTACTACTGTATGTTATTGATAGTAAGTGACCGTAGATTTGCCTATCAGTGGAACTGCTTTCACCAATTCTGACTATATCGACCACATTCTGTGAGTATCTCAAGTTTTGTTCATCATTTGAACATCGGGTTCCCATCAATCAACATCAGTGTCTCAAGAAAGATGCAATGTATAGCTATAGTAAACATTGAGTAAACATATGCATCGGGATGATCAGATGTTGGTCCGACTCAGAGCACTCCACGGGTATAGCCTCCCCCTCAAAACCTGTGCGATTCTGCTTCAAACCAATACCGCTGACAGGATCTTGGTCTTAGCACCGACTTTGTAGAGAGCGGAATGAGTCATCATCAACTGGACACTGGCAAGCGTCGTTACCGTTACCAAAGCAATTTCCACCTTTTAGGAAACATGTAGCGACTCCCGTTTGGCATAATACATACAGTTCCGCTTTTGTTGGCTCCTTAGATACAGTTGCAAAATCAGAGACTTGGAAGTCAAGCAGGCTGTCCATGCCGACGGTATATCACAGACATTACATGAGGCAACGATTACCGTTTAGTCAAAGTTTTCCTTGAGCAGGTCTCCCTTCATCATTCACCAACTAACTCGACTATTTTTGCCCGTATTATCATAATCCATCCATCAAATATTGTTCTGTTCTCGTGCTGAATCTCCAACTTACGTCTACGACGACCGTAACACATCCATTCACCTCAAGCTCGAAACCATCAAATCCAGAGGATACATCTAGCTTACTTCAGATTAAAACTCACATTGGTGATGACCAGCTCAAAAGAAGACAGGATTTGATGGAGACAGTCCGTCTCGAAACCCGAAAGTGGTAAATCGTACCTTTGTTCCGAAGTTCCATCGATTCAAGCTCGACTCTGCCAGAGTAGTGTTGTGTTGATCACGGATCCACTATCAGGTCCGAGTCGACTCTACCAGTGTTCATGAGGACCCGTGGAGCATATGTCAATGGGGTACTGTCGTATAGCTGGTATCAAGTTTGTGCGGAGACTAAGAAGATGGTTTTGTGTGCCATCCAGTTCGATTCTGTAAACTTTTTGTTTAGAATCGATGCTGCCATTGACTCTTCCCATACTCATAGGATGCAAGTTAGAGGCTAACTTGAACCCAATTGCCGGTTCGTATTCGTGCTCGCCGTACGATGTCTTAGAACTCAGCAAACACAGGCTTGAGCTCATAACATAGTCTTCATCGCAACTCGGAGCCGATTCCGCAACTTCGAATACCTACAGATGGACAATCGTTCGGATCAACATGAAAGTGGAGCTAGATTTCAACAACGCTACAGTATAGATGCATCACCGAAAGAACCAGAATGATGACTGATCTCTTAATCCTCGTAGGACACAAGAACCGTCCTTCAACTCGATGGACTCACGCAAAAGCGTGCCCGGAGGCATTTCAATTCAAGGAAAGCATAGGAAGGCGTGTGAAGAGCGAGACAAAACTACGACATTATCAGTGTCATCGTCAGCTGGCTTCAACGGGTGGAGTAGAGCCTCAGATCGGTCTTGGAGGGGGAGGTCAGGATTCGAGGAGAGCTGGAATCGACTCTTCCTCCAGTCGACCCCCATCCACCACTGGCGCCAGCAGTGATAACAGTGAGGAAAGGAGAATGCGGTGACACCCAAGCACAGCTCTGAGGCTGTCGTCCTGATTGGGGTCATTGAAAGGTTTCATAATGTTTGTCAGCATAATGGATCGTATTAGTGTTCCAAATGTACTAAAGTCTTTTACTATGCGCTCGACACAGGATTTGTGGCAGTTCCTCAGCGCTGCCGAATCACGAAGCTCCGGGGAATTGATAAACTAAAGTACCTTTCGTCTCAATATGTATCGGAAGCTTAAGAGACAGCAGCCTTGCCTACCGATGGAACTTCTTTCACCACTTCTGACTGCATCAATCCATCGGGATCCCGTCAATTAAGCTAAATCAAGATGCGGTGCACAGTGCATACGCATGGGAGGATTATTGGCCCGAGCGCATCGGCATCATCAGTCTCCCTCAGAACCTGTCCTACATTCCATTATGCTCTATTAAGCTGATTGGTAACGGCTCTGCGACTATGAAGAGAGCGGAATGAGTCGTCAAACTTGTGTCGACTGACAAGCGCCGTTACCAAAACAACCTGTTTTGGAAAGATGTCACGGTGGCGCTGATGCGCCCGTTTTGGTATATTACCATGATCTCAGCTGGCACTGCTGTTCACTTTTGTTGGTTCCTTGGATACGGCTGTTTCAAGTGGCCTCTCCTGTCATTACCAAGCCAAAAAGAGCAGCGACTCAGAGATTGAGCGGGCTGTCCATGCCGATGGTATCACGTCAGGAACGAACGCTACAGCCATCGACATGAGGCAACAACTATAAAAGCTCAACCTGTCCGGTCAAAGTTTTCCTTGAGCAGGCCTCCCTCATCATTCACCAACTAGCTGGACTAGTTCTCCCCTTATCATCTTATTCAATTATGAAATATTTCTCTGTTCTTGCGCTGTCTCTCCTATTTACGTCTACGACGACCGTATACGCACATCCTGGCCACCTCGAGCTTGAATACATGGAATCGAGAGGATACATCGACGTTCCTATAGGCCTCCTCCAGATCAGAACTGACATCGATGACGACCAGCTCGAGAGAAGACAGGACTTAATGGAGATAGTCCGTCTCGAAACCAGAGACGATGGCAAAGGCGGACAGGTTAAGAAAGCCGGAGATGTTCTTGACAAAGTCGGGATCGGACTCTCCGCTGCTACCGCTGCTGCAAATGCGGTTCCCGTTCTTGGTCAGATAGAAAGTGTAAGTTTTACTTTCTTCATAGCTACCTGTTTATACCTCATGTTTCCAGGCTGCTTTGGCTGTCATAAAGACTGCAGTGGAGATATTCGCTAAAGTTCTCAAAGCTATAGGAGATGCCGAGCATAAAGATGCCCTGAAACGGTTCGTGTCAAATCAATCTGAATATGAAACTCCAACTGATTACTGGATAGAGGTGCATTCACCCAAGATGTCGTCAGCCAAACGCTTCAAAAACATCCCGGATGGAATTGTATAGTCGTGCACACAAAACACACGAAAAACTTCAAAGGAGCTGAAGGAAAAGACTGGGCTCATTCGCATCAGGAGCTTAAAGTCAAGTTCCCAGTCGGTTCCACAATTGGGTGAGTTTGATCCTGATTCCTCGATGATAGCTTGGACTCACCATGATACAGTTTTGAGATTTACACATTCCGAGAGGGCGATTTTGTACTTCAAGGTGATGGAGGCTTTCAAAACGTGAGTCCTAGCATTGACATACTTTTCCTCAACTTACCATCCAAAAAGTGGGCTTATGGTGGTAATGTCATCAAAGGCACTGCCAAGGAGAAGAAACTTACCTTGTACGTGTCTACCGTTTTCCATTTTAATGACTCAAATTAACATCTAATCTAGCGGAGCATCTGCCAATGCTAAAGGTTCTGCTTCAAACGCTATTGAATCAAAGGCAGAACTTAAGAAAACTACTAAAGAGGCTGGAAAGCAAGCCAAAGAACAGTTTAAGGCTGAGCAGAGCGGTGGTAAGAGCAAGGGCGGCGATAGTAAGAGCAAGAAATCTTCACCGAAGAAGAAGAAGTAAGGGAGAGAATGACTTCAGCATTGGTGGATGTATGAAGGAATGACATATAGTTAATTGTATACTATTTGTAGCTGTACAGTACATACGAATGCTGATTATATGCGACGAATGAAGTTTATGCGGTCAAAATCCTTTAACAAGGCAACAAAAGCCGAAAAGCCGTCAGCTGGCAAGCTAGGTCGGCAAGCTTTATCGTCAGTTGATGGCGGCAGAATTTCAAACTCCGCACTCTCGGCACGACGGCCCAAGCAGTTGACATTCTGTCAACATGTTCACAACTTTAAGACAGGGAAACAAGCTTTCGTTTCGGATTACCAAGGTAAGTCACCATCTGATTACTCAAACGGATTCGAGACTGGCAGGAAAAGCGCGTCACGGTTGACGGACGGTCCTTAACATAGTACTTACCTTGCGTCGTGACTCCGACTCGTGTGCGAGACGCCTGAGCGATATTTACATCCTCACTAATGAATCGAAAGATCACAAAATGCTCCATTCATATGTAACACCTACAACTATCGCTTATTGGCAAATACCTCATCCGCCAACACCATTCGCAGAACACCTATATATGCAACATCCATCGCTTACTGATAATCAAATATCTCATCCGCAACACACAAAACCTACAAAAAAAACCAATCAGCCTAAGCGACGACTTGATCAATCAACTTATTACCTCTCCGGGATAGATATTCGTGCATTCCACAGTAAGCTGAGGATTGTTTGCAATAAGAGTCTGCAAATCAATACTAGCAGCCTCATCAATAGCAGCGCAAGAATCCCCTTCCGCAACTACATGCACAGTGGTACAGTCTTCTCCCACAATACCGAGGCAGAGAGGCTAAACCAACTCGTTAATTTGACTAGTCAAGGTAAACATGGAATAATGCACTTCGCCTTCAGCCAAGTTATCACAAGCAGAATCAATAGTTCCATTATTCACGATGGCCAATTGGTACCTATCAAAATCCAGTCAGACAAAACGGACATCAACTTTTCACGTACGTGGACACGTTCAATTCCGCAGAGATCTTGTCGCAGGTATCACCCAGACGAACGGTGTAGTTTCGAGCACATTCCGGACTGGAACTTAGTTGGGCATTGACTGCGCCAGCGAAGAAGAGGGATGCAGCAGAGACAGCGACAATACGATAGATCATTGTGTTTATCAACAGAGGATGAGATGCACCGAGTTGATGAACAAGTAAACCGGCATTGCACACTCTTTATACCTTCACTGACACCTCAAAATACTTTTTCCGAGTCTCAGAGTCATCCTAGAGTGACTACTATCACGAGAATTAGCGGGGAAAGGTACCCTTGAACTGTATTAAAACTCGTACCTGAACACGCGATAACGAAATTTGACTCGGAAAGTGGCAGTGGCGACGCGTTATTACGGCAGACGCGTGGGCCATGTAGTACGTGACTCACCAAAACGCGTCCATACTTGGCCCATTCTCGGGTTTGACTGGCGTGCTTTCTTATCAGTTGGACATTGAGCACATGAACCATATGGTCTCTGGCCGATCACAACGCTGAACGTACGAAACTGGAAGTTAAGTATGCCACTCGTGTCTAGGCGCTTTCTTGTTGATTCCACAAAGACCATTGACGCTGACGGCCACTATTCCCAAAACATTCAACCTTGTCAGATGAGAGCCTTCAAATCTGTACGTTGTGTCATGACTTGATCACTGAGAAAATTCAATACTGATGCAATTTCCAGCAAACTCATGAGCAATGCTTTGTTCACCACAGCCAAGATTTGCTCTCGACCATCATGAGGACCTGGTAATCCTCAAAAGGTCGTTCGCTGACCAAGGGCAACCCAAACTTGAAAATGGAACGACTCGAAGCTAGGGCATCACGCGCACTGACTGCATCGGCTTGGCCATGCGGAGGGAAGTTAAGCACGAGATGTTTACCTTGGAGCACCAAATGGGTACTGCGGTTGCATTGAGGTCAAGATAATGCTCAGAAGAACTGAATATTCGAATTCTGCGGCGGAAAAGCGCCCATGAAGTTCAAGGGGGGACGGTGTTGATTAACGTTGATTACTAGGAAAGGCCCTTTACTAGTTTTAGGCAAGTTGCTGCCTGGGCTAGTAAGCGTGACGATAACTATCAGCCTGAGTGTCATCGTCACGCTTACTAATAGTATTGATCGCTTGGAGCAAACCATCACAAATGTATTATTGGTCGGATCGCTTTTCAACACCCACCTTGTCTCGTGAGGACAACCTAAAGGTATTATCAATCCCTCGTTCACTCACTAGCAATGGAATCCCTTGCGTTGTCTGGGGAGACTATGCGCTAAACTTGGTGCATCACGTTCCAACCGGCGTCTCCATGGTTCGTCTTCTCGTCAAAGATGACCAGGTGAGAACCGCCACTGAATTCCTCCTTTCAAATTATCGTTGCTTCCCCGGTTCTCCATGCCGAAGTTGGTCAATGTTCAGCAATGATCCGAACCGAAACTGCCTTCCTGACGCAGCTTGCTTGGAATTTCCAGAAGGATTCCCCTTAACCGCTGAAGCATTAACGGGTGCTTCTGAGAAACTCGCCGTCATTCCAATGTCCAACTTTCATTTTGATCTAAATAACGCCCAATCTCTCTTCAAGGCCCAGGAGTATCCTGGTGTGCTTTTCCCTACGATCCCAGCTTTCATTGATGCAATAATCGATTCTGAATTTGAGCCACACCCGGCTCGCGAGAAGAATATTGGAGCATTTTCCCAAATTTTGAGTATCTGGATGAATTACATCCAATCGTACAGTCTTGATGATCCCATCTACAAACACATACCCAGGGGTGAGGATGGTTATGACGATGACGATGATTTCGAAAAACCTATTTTAATGGACGACTTGACTCCTGCTGCTCTACAGCTGTTGAACTCAGTTAAGAAGGAGAACCGGTTCTACTTGGAGATAGAATTGCTTGAGGAGCCTTGGCCACCTTTTGAGGTCATGACTCAGAATACCGAAGGTGAGTACCATGTAAAACAGATGTACGTCTACTCAAGGTCAATAGGGGCCTCATTGCAGATATCCATAGGAGCCTCCTTGCAGATATTTACACGAAACCCGTTGGGTCCCGTGCTTATTCTAATGGAACGTTTTCATCCAAACCAGTGAGAAGTCACACTGGAAGACACATTGATCATCTCTTACCTTGCAAATTGGCAAGACCATTTGGTAGTCTGGTACGCTCTCTACGAGTCATCCGCTACATGTAAAAGGGAAGGCTGCAACATAATTTTCGATTATCTATACTCGGAACGATATTTCGGATATCTATGTGGATTTAAGAGACACAAATTTGAATCGGCTCTACGTGAGCTAAGTATAAGCTCCGATCTGCCTGGGGATGATGATGCTAGGCCTATTGCTAGGACTAACGCACAAAAAGGTCAGAATGAATTTAACAGACTGTGACTCCTTTATCAGTTCGATGCCTTGAAGTTAAATTCATTGAAATCACTCTGATGTCAAACAGAGAGGTTGGACCTCAGCTCCGACGGCTCGTAGCGACCGTACTTATAACTTCAATCAACTTGCATTCAAATTGGCCGAATACTGGATTGATCCGTATGCAAGTTGAACGTTGAACTGGTGATTTAATATCCAACTTGGTCTGGATAGATATTTATTGAATGGCAAGTGGCACCACCGTATAGCTTATCAAGCTTGTAGGGTGACTAACTAAGAGGATGTTTTCATCGAGTTGACACACTTTGTGCTCAGGATCGACGCTGCCGTTAACCATGTTGTTAATCTGCTCATGGAGTGTCGAAGCCGACGAGGATATACAATCTACGACACGAAGATAGATGACGCAAGGAAGGAAGAGCGACACTTCACAAAGAACAGCGACACATCAAAAATTGAAGTGTCGGGCATTGTGAAACACAGCACATTGCCACGTTGCCGTTTTCCCCGATCGTAATGGGTGGACACCGTGCTAACGGTATGCTCGACTGGCCCCACCAATCTGAAACAAGTCCTGCTTTTTTTTTCCTTTCCATTCGCCACAAGCTATGGTACGCTCATGGTCTGAAGAAGATCAGCAGTATCTGGACATGGTTCCAATCCACGTACTTACCAGATTTCGAAATGAGGTGCATATTCTCAAATTTAACAAGCGAAAGGCTGCGTTAACATGGAGGCAGACATATAACCCGATGTTTATCACAAAGAATGCTGCACTATTCCTCACAGATGGTTGGGTTGATGTTGCTCTGCTTCGTGATTTTATTAGCAGCAGCGGTAAGTGGTCAGCGCTACCGGTCAGCTGCTCGTGTTTATCACCTGATGACACGCAGTAGAAACTGCCGTCAAGGCCGAACCATCAACACGCATCGAAACCGAGCCGTTTCCTTTCATCAAGACAGAACCAGAAGTTCTCGATCTC
>QLOY01001349.1:0-28424 GCA_003313965.1 Megacollybia marginata
CTTGGACCTTGCCTAATAAGGTCATTCCCATGCCAGGGCTATACAATAATTTTCATTTTATTTTTAGTGATTTTTTGGTGATTTTATTGGATTTATTAATGATATATCTATTTTTAAATGCTCTCACACTTAGACCTTGCCTAATAAGGTCATTCTCATGACAGGGCTGCACAATAATTTTTATTTTATTTTTAGTGATTTTTTTTAGTGATTTTTAGTGATTTTATTGAATTTTATTAGATTTATTGACAATATAAACAAACAATAACCAAGAATAGACATGCCGGGATGCCGTGCAGGCTGCCTGCATGCCATGTAACAGTGCCGAGCCTCTGCTATTTTTGGCCTGTAGCATTTGCAAATGGTTTGCTGGCTTGGGCCATAGCATTTGCAAAGGGTCTACTAGTACAGCATGGGGTGCTTGAGCACGTCGACAAAAAACTTCTCCACTCTGGGTGTTGCGATCCACTCAGGAATTGCTGTGTCGTTGAGATGTCCTCGAGTGAAAAACGCAAAACCGTAGCTTCCACTCTGATCTGCAAGTCCATGCATCTGCAGTCTAGGTCAATACAAGCACAAAACACAAAACATACATACCGATTGTTCAATATGTTGGACAGTGTGGGCAATGTCTTGTGCAGCAGCGAGATTAGACACCCAAGCACCGTGTGATTGCACAGCGCGATATTTGAGAAGATTGTCAATTAACTCTTTCTTTTTTTCTTCAGACATCGTATGAGGATCAAGAGCAGGATCCGTTTTGACTGCTTCGTGGATCTGCTGAATGTTTGCTTTTGAAGTTTGAGCACCTGCAACTGGAATGAGATAGAAACCAAAGGAAAGGAGTACCCGCTCTTGTGCCTTGTGATGAACGATTGCGTTCATGAGAGTTGGCCTGTGCTGGGGCTTGAAGGTCGCAGAAGTATTCAGTAGCTTGTGTAAATAGGAAACCTTTTGTCCGTGTTTGGTTGCGAGTGTGTTAAGTTGATTATTGTGATCTTGCGTTAGTTTTTGGAGATCCTCGACAAGAACTGTCCGTCGAGCCTTCTGCTGTGTTTGCTGCAGTTGTCGAGCAGCGGTATTGAGCCTACGGGACCGCTCACGAGGATTAAGTCGTGCTCGAGTTGGATTGTGTTGTGCCCACGTCGATGCTGAGTTGATCGTGATAGTCATACTGTAAGCACAAAGACCTGGACACTCACCTTGGCCCTAAATGTGAACTGAGAACGGCGTCAGCATTGAAAATTTACGCTCATCGAGATCTACAGCGGGGCCCGCCCTGCATCCCTGAACTTACCTTAGCAGTGAAAATTTGAAAATCTAAGGAAAACGTAGCGTGTTCGCCTCTAGAGTAGCAAGCCGTAAGATTCTGATCGGCTGGGTTTTCAATAATCCGAAATCTAGCGCTCGGCACGGGATTCTGATTCTGAAAATAGTAATCTGAAAGGATTGTCGCGTACCTGATTAAGTCTAGAGCTCGGCATGAGCTGAGAGGTGTCATTGGTCCTTGCGTAGCGTGTTCGCACAGAACGTACCGAGATATTGGCTCATCAAATTTTACGTCGTAATGTCCTCCCCTAAATAACGGAGAACTCGAGGGGGCTTGTCGTCAACGTCTAATTTCCCCCATGACAGAAGGTCAGAAAGGTAAAGGCAAAGGCAAAGGTGAGGATTCAGTTGTCCGAGCGTTTGGTACTGAAACTTGTTAGACAATCGACAAGACAACAATGAAGAACAAGAACACATTCCATCTTCTCAGCCTGAGCAGGATGGCTTCGACGACATTGAACCGGACTCTACCGATACCACACGCCTCGACGCTATCGAAGCTGAGTTGTGCTTCGATGCAGAGCAGCGTTTGAACACGACCGACCCATTCTTCAGTGCACTCAATGCTCGTCGACAAGGTCAACTTACCAGCACGGTCAATACAGTCCAGCGCAACAACACAGCTGAAACTCGTCCTGCTATCTCGGCACCCCTTACTCGTTCTGCTGCCTCAGCCTCTGCTTGCGCTACTCCGTATGCCCGCTCAGGTCGCTCTGCTGTATATGTCAAATTGAATCCTTACGAGCGGTGGCCATACTATGTTATCTTTACTGGTGAGAACACTGGGATCTATGATTCATGGTAAGTACTATTGTTTGCAGAGAATGGATCTTACCTCTCTTCAGGGAGCAGGTTCAACGGGCAATGAGTCGTGGTGGGGGTAGGCTCAAGGGTTACAATAGTTATAACCAGGCGCGATTTGCATGGGAGTACTCAGCGATGAATGGGTATATTGCACCAGACCCAGGTCTTCTCCCATACCCTTTCTGCGATGATAACCAGCTACCTGTGGAACTTCCTCGTGGTTCGCATAATTCACGGTCAATGGCTCACTCTGCAATGTCCTCAGTATTGGAGGTTTCCACCAACACTCCTCCCCCTACTGCGAGTATCAGCACTGTGCCAGCTTGTACTGGTCCTTCTCGTCTTACCGGTTCTTCTCTCGCTGGTTTATGGTCTTCCCGTCCCGTCGCATCTGCATCCTCCGGTCCCGCTGCAGGTCCTTCTCAGCCCCGAACCGGTCCCTCCACACATCCCTGCCCCAGCGGTGAAGGGGATCATTTTTGGGTTATCACCCGCGGTCGGCAACCAGGCGTGTACCGGTTATTTCATCAACAGAATGACTTACACTTATATCTGAATTTTAGTGAGGATGCATGCGCTGCTGGTGGCAATAGCTCTAGAGTGTCAGTTGAGCTGGCAGACAACGAGGCAGCTGCGTACAAGGCCTTTTGCATTGCCTTCATGGAAGGTTTCGTTGAGGTGCTGGATGATTGAGGTTGAATATGTTTTGCAATGTTACCATGTATGCCCTGGACAATAAATCACTTGTTTTCACTATTGGCTCGTTTGCACTGGACGGTGTACATATTTTATCTTGCGGTGATGATATTTCTTTTCAAATGCCTCTTTACCGTATCGTTGGATGTAGGCACTAACTGTTAGAACCTGCACAGTCAAGGTGGAGAAAAATGGCACGTATGCAACTCTTCGCTGGTAACTTTTCATAGCCAGCTCATATCTATGCTCCTCTCTGTACCTTGTATCGTACGCTCTCTGCTTTTCGCGTCGTTCAGTATTTTGTTTCTCACTTGCCAATGCGCAGTTTCTGTGTATCTAAAGTCAGCATAGAAAGTCTCTTAACTTAATAGAATACTTTTTCATCTGCTCGCGAGCTGCTATGAGCCACTTTTGCTCCCTTCTGTGTGATATAAAATCAAGACAGGGTTTACGGAGAGACGTACTTTTCGATTTCCTCTGTGTTCTTTTCATGGTGTTGAGTCCTAATCTCCTCCAATGCTTCATACGAAAGTTCTGCAGTGTCCAATATTTCGGCGACATTCAATTTTGTTGGTGTCTGCGGCATCAAGAATTGTTATTATGTGAACAACATTGTACTGTATAAGTCTTTTGGCTGACAATCGAGTCAGCCTCTCAGATCCCAGCATCTATCGAAATAGGGCGATGGCTGGTTGAGACCATTCAATTGCAAAGTTCAATTCTACATACATACATACATAAGTGAGGAAGTGACAACAGCTACAAGCACAAATCACGAAATGATGACTCGGACAAGTCAGGCAAAAGCATCTATACTGGTCCGCCAAGCACTTGCGTCTAAGGTAATATTGAGATTTATTGAGAGATTCGACAGAGCTGGAGTGCCTATACATTGCAGTAGATGAGATAAGTAGCGATCTTTGAATTTGGGCGATCTAGAGAACAAGCGCTCAAGCGCTCACTACCTCAACACCATCGCTATCAAAAGGAATCAGTGACACCTTCCATGCCCTACATTAAATTTTACCTTCTCAATGAATTTTTTTCTGTCAACCAGCATCCCCTAATGAAGAATAGAATGGTGAGACAGTACGAGTTTCAAGGATAAAGACCATACACTTGCATCGCATGATCAATACCTTTCAAAATTTATATCGTTGATCCTTCATCATTCCAAATATCCAAAACAATGTCCTGAGAGCGAGATCAGCCGAAATGATACAGGTGTATAGTAATTGTGACAAGTCGAGATTGGTGCTAAATTTAGTTTGTTGATTGTCATGAGTTGTCCCATGACACCTCATGACACGCAAGCGGGCCACTTTGTCTTCTTCGTGAGTACGAGGTCCAGCAATGCACAATTCTATAGGCCTGGCTCCTCGCATTGTCTTCAATAGAAAGCGAATTGTGCAGATGAAACAGGCGAAGTTACTGGAACAAGAAATTTGTTTCATTGGTAAGTTTAGACAAGATGAAGCGACACTCTAGTAATTTTTTTCAGATATGAACCTCGACGAGATTAAACAAATCCAAGATATTGAGGCTCTAGTTGATGTTACTGCCTGTCACGATGATGATGCAGACTGGGTGATGCTCAATGGTGTACTTCGTGGTTCAACTGCTTTGGCGGTTAGCAACCACAGTGGAGAACTTAAGGACATATTGGACAGATTGTCTGAGGCTTGCCAGAACATCAAAAGGTGCACTGCTTCTTTCTACTTAAACAACCATGGGTTCTTAGTCATAAAGCAGTCGTTCTGCAGATGGCTGTACGCGTCGTGATCGTGTTCAAATTCAAGTAGATGCATTCAACGCCCAGCTGGAGGCCATGACCGAGGCCTACATGGAGTGGAGCATATCCAGAGGTGATGAGGGTTTAGGCAACCTGGATGTTGAAAATCTCGCCGGTGAAGTGACTGACGGACATGATATCATGGTCATTGATCTATTCAGTGAGCATGTTCTGTTTTCTATCTTGTACCTGCTTGCTGACTCTATGCTAGGGACAAAAAAAATTGCTTTACAAGTACTTAATCCTGACGTGCTGCTCCGTCAAGGTTTGGTTCCATCAGCACCTCTCAAGCCTCAATTGGCTGTCTCTGTGCATACATTGGAGCTTTACCGGGTGACGCGTATGCGTTGTCCCCATCTTGGTATCCAGGCCTTTGTCAAGGCGCTATGTGATGTTCATCGTGTAAGCCTTGTAACTTATTCTTTCTTTGCGAGCGATTGAGTTTGTCTTTAGCGCCCGTACAGCTCATCATTTACACACCAGTTTACAGTCGCCTTTGATGTTTACAACTCTATCCTTGACCGCGTTGACACTATGGTTCGAGAGGCTCTTGATCGTGCGACACCAGATTGGCGTTTAAAAAATGCCTGTCTGTGCTGTACATACCTCCTCAAGAATGAGCCCGACCTTCCTTACCGAATGTTGTTTTCAATGGATGGCAACGATTCGTTGAAGCGTGTTCTCCGTCGCAAGACAGGGATTGGAGATGATGGAGCTCCAGGTCCCTCTTCGGAGCGTGTTGACAATCGATGGGGAGGCAGCGATTATTTTTTGACTAGGGAAGAAGTTGACCAATGGTCCAAAGATGAATTGGGAGATTTATTGCAGGTGGAAACGGAGACCAGCCCATGTTCCGATCGTTGGCAGAACATGAAGAACGATGTGAATGCTTCAATGTGGGGGATTTATGACGAGTCGGGCATTTTCTTATCGCTTTGCCGGCATAGTTTCGTCCTTCTGGTTGCCGACATGGTGAGGAGCGGGGAATTGTAAGTCTATGCTTCCACTAGTCCTTGATTCTTACTCTTCATAGAGCAAAATATCCTCTTGCTACCGTTAATCGTCTACTGGAGAGTTTTGGTGATGGCCTTTGTTGCGGCTATGATGTGGGCTGCAAACTTTCGATAACTATTCGTCGTTCCCCCTTGGATGAGTTGGCGAAATCAATGGGCTTCTGCTGTGTCGTCGGATTATTTCACGGTCATGGGCACAACCGCCTATGTCAGCTCACCTTTCTCCCTCAGTATATCCCACGTCTTGGCCTCGAGAACTTCAAAAACTGTGAACCTTACTTTTCACGTTCGAACGCGTTGGCTGGGACCACACGATATTCGAGCGTCTTTCATCGTCATCAGTCTATTACTGGATACATGAAGCATATGGATAGGTTTGAAACCTACCAGAATCTTAGTGAGAGCTCATTGCTGCAGTATCTCCTGCTGATACAAATTCTAGGCAAATTTCTCTGTAGCAATTATCATCAAGCCCTTGATATCCTTCACGATGCTCCTACTCTTGCTCGGGCAATGAGTGACCTCGAAATGGACGGACCAGAGCAGTTTGCAAAGTGGCTTGAAGAGGAGACGACATATCTGCAGGGGCTGACCAAAGAGCCTCCAGAAGAAGTTTGGCAAATGGAATATGTTGAGAAGTTAATGGTGTTAAAGAAAGCAAAGTAAGTTTACTTTTATGTGTGGTCCTCGTAGCCTAGAGCTGAGCTAAACATTTAGTGAGACATTAGCAGCATCCCAGAGCATCTTTATCATTCAAGACCCGACAACATTTGGCCGCCGCGATAATACCAAAGCTATCGAACGTCAACGGCGGCACAACAAGGAGTTAGCAGCAAAAGCCTTGGAGGCTGTGCAAGAGTTCGAGCGACGACAAGAAATAGATGCTTGTTGGACTGAAGATTCACCGCAATGGAAGGAAGCAAAGATGTTGCTGGCAAATAGGTCATATCGTCGGTGTCTTGATACGTTGGAAGGACTGATTGTAGCACGAATGTTCGAGCTTACCAAAATGAACATGTCGCAAACCGGTGAGTTCCCTTTCAACGAATAAGCACTATGTTCACGGAAAGTAGGATATAAGCAGCGGAAGCATATCGCCAAGGCCCTACAAGTTCGCTCGCAAGCTATCTGAACCGCTCTCGAGAAATACAATGTCGCGGCTCGTGCTTTGCACAAGCCTGAACTTTGCTGGGAAGAAGTGGTCGAGTATTCCTTTCTTTCTGAGTTCGACCTGCTCCGTGATGCCCGTCAGGATATTCGTTCCCGTCCTTGGGCTACCCATGCTGGAAGACTTGCACTCGATGCATACTTCAAGATCCAAGGTGCCCAGCATGAAATTCAGAGGTTAAACATCGAGATAAAATGACTAGTCACCAGTATGCAAGACGAAGAATTGTATCTGTCAATCGTCTTGCCACCAATGATCCCCTCCTCTCTTACCAGATTCATCTCTATTATCTTGATCGAATCCGTTTCAATAATCTACATCGCCAACGCTTGCTGCGTCTTTCAAAGCTCCAAGGTTTCAGTGGCACACTCACCCCTGGTGCCCGTCTACATGAGGGACCTGGCTGGTCCTTGAGTGGCAATACTGCTCCAACAGCTCAATCCACAGTGGGAGCTACTGTTGGGGGGGATGGTGATGAGATCGAGAGTGACGACGATGAAACTGATGGTGTTGCTGTAGCTGAGGCTGTGATTGCGGTTCTGGCAGACTGATGGATTCTTCAGTGACAATTAGAACTGTATTTTTTAATTTGATTTAATACAATTTTTTCGCGATTTTTACAGTGTTGTACAAGGTGACAGTCCTGCTCATCGTCTATGACGATGCCGATGCACTGATGCAGCGCCATCAGCGCCTAATCCGAGTCTAAATTAAGCGATGTCCTCCCGCTTGTTCCGAATGTCTTCAGGCACGTGTCACTGAGCGGTTAGTCACGCACTGGAATAGTTTCACATATTAAAGTCCAACATTACTGAAGAATTAATGGAGTGTTGGGCATCAAGCCCTGACTAACCGTCTTAGACCCGGTAACCCGGTTCTCGGACCTGTCTTATTAGCTCTGTGTGTTGGGATTGACAGGTGATCCTATTGTTATCGATCCGGTTGCCAGGACCAAGGAGCAATAGTGGGCCAGTATATTATTCACCTGGGACTACTAATGCAGTCAGCCGTCAGAAGGCCCTCTGTGCTAATGATGCATCCACATATTATTCATTCAGGACCCATTGTTATCGATCTAATTGTCAGGTCCAATGAAGAATGGTCCTTATGGCGGGCCACTATATTATTCATCCCCAACCACTGATGCGGTCAGCCAGCAGGAGACCCTGATGGATTGCAGTCGACCGTCAGGAGGCCCTCTGCCCCAATGATGGATCCATATATTATTCAGTCAGGAGCCATTGTTATTGATCTGGTTGTCAGGACAAAGGAACAATATCCCTTTATGGTAGGCCACTTTATTATTCACCTGCGACTACTGATACTGTCGGCCGCTGGAAGGCCCTCTGTGCCAATGATGGACCCAAATATTATTCGGTCAGGACCCATTGTTATCAGTCCGATTGTCGTGTCAGGGAACAATATTATGTTTGCCTACAGTTGTTTGGTCGGCTACCTGGATATTCTTCTCCGCTGATACTGCATTGCCCCCTGGTTACATTAATACCTTACAGCCCATTCCTCCGGCTTGTGTAATAATATTGCTTCTGCTCGGTCATCGTGTCGGCCGTCAGTCCATTTCCGAGTTAGAATATTCCCTCTGTCGGAATATTGTTCATCGATCCACCCGGCCGTCTGGGCATGACTGGATACAAACATGGTCTCGGCTGTCTGGAGATTGTTCCCAAATATTGATTGAGTACAGCCACTGACTCGCTGTCAGTTGAAGTGAGGTGAAAGAATCCAGTACAATGCAAGAATGATATTTGACATTTACAATACAAATTTTGCATTGTTCTACACCCTTTGCTTTTTCGGCGACTTCTTCAATTCTTGCCCTTCTATATCTGCAATCTTCCTCTTCGACGGCTTTCCTTCATGCTGGGATTTCATGGAATGTTTGGATGGTTTTGAAGCAGGTTTTGAAGCAGGTTTTGAAGCATGTTTTGATGCAGGTTTTGATGCAGGTTTTGACGACGCAGGGGCGGTGGGCTTTGACCTTGGTTTGGTTCAGAGATTAGATCCATGGCAGTCAAAATGAAACATACTTCTTTAAGACCATGTCCAAAATTCGAGTCACGTTCTGAACCAATCGGGTCCACTCCTCCAAAGTTCCTTGAGTGTCATCTTCCACCAGCTCCATTGAAGTCCAACAGCCAGCACAATGAGTCCATCCCGGCCACTGGACCAAAACTTCTTCTTCAAAATCTCTTTATGGACAACGGACGGGTCTGAAGCTGACTCCTGGAGGGGGTATAGCATCTTGTGGATCCAATGATACTGCCACAAAGTAAAGAAATCACTAGTAAGCTGCAGTCGCGCCCGGCCAGCATCCATAACTTTGCCATCCAGCCACAACTGCATCAAGCCCACTAATGCCTCATCAGCTCGACATTCCTGCCAAGCATTCGCTCCTTTGCTGGTTCCTTCCAGAGCTGAGAGGCATCGCTCAAACACGGCTGCCAATTTCCTCCACTCAAACCCCATGATGCTGAGAGATGCTTCATCAAATCCGACTTCAGCCTGCATCCACTCTGCATCCCCTAGCATATGACTGTGAATGATGTCGTCAATGTCCATAGTCTTTGCCTCTGCCTGTACCTCTGCTTCTGGCGTACCCCATGCTGTCCTAGTCCCCCAAGAGAGACGATCTTCATTCTCTGCCTGCCGCCGTCTCTCTAGGGCAGCAGCAACTGTTGTTGCTACTTGAGGGGGTGTCAGAGGCTTGCTGATCGATGCTGATTGACCAGTCGACTTGGTTTCAATGGTCGGTGCTACAGTACTGCCGACCGACACCACTGGACCTGTCGACTCAGTATTGGCGCCCGGTGCTACAATAATAAGCCATATAATATGATAAGCAAAAAAAAGCATACCTTCAGGGTTCTCCACTACTACGTTTTTGTCGGGCGGCCCTGTTGAATCCGTTGATTCAATATTGGCGGTTAGTCCTACAATAATGAGGCATGAGTCTGAATAAATCTGATTCTCACCTTTCCGCATCTCCAAGGCCAAAATCATCGATTCCAACTGGTCCTGCAGCTTCGCAAAATCTGCTACATTATATGTTGACACCGCTGCAAGGTCTGGACAGTTCACAAAGTGTCCTTCATCTTCTTCACCCTCGGCCACCAACTGAGCATCGCGAACAGCAACACCTATGCACAACAGTAGACTATATGTTGACTCTTTTGTCAGCGATCCTTTCTTAGGGAGGTGAGGATTCTTTGATAGCAGCGCGGTAAAACGGAAAATGTTTAAACTGTCGGAAGGGCCTTCTGGTTCGAAAAATGAACTGGGTAAGTGTTGGTGGCAAGAATCCCAATGGACTGTGGGGATGAGAACCTTGCACGGATAAGTTGTCAGCCTGGAATCCTGAAACAACAAATGAGTAGAATGAAACGACAAGATGAGCTAATGCACCTCAAGCAGCAGGATGGTTTTCAGCAACTTCTGATACACAGGATTGGCTGAGATGTCCTGCAAAGTCATCAATTTGGCTTCCTCATAAAACACATGCTCCGGTGATGCCACAGGTTCATCTTTTTGAGCTTTTTGAGACTTTTTCCCACCAGCCTTCTTCGTTTCGGCAGTCTTCCGCTTGCTAGTCTTTGTCTACACCTCTGGTTCGACTTCCTCCTCGCTCGGCTGACTAGGAACCTGCTTCCCCTTCTTCGTTCAGCCAGTCTTTTGCTTGCGATTCTTCGTCTGCACCTCTGGTTCGACTTCCTCCTCCTCCTCATCCGGCTGACTGGATGGAGCCTTTCGCTGTTCGATTGGTGCCACAATGTCCAATTCATCTGCATTGCTTTCTCCATCTGCTGAATCACCTTCCAGTGACCTTCCAGCTCCACCAAAACTCTTCAAATTTGCCAGACAACTCAGACCAGCGCTGTGAGCATAGTCTGCAGCTGAAGCATAGAACTCCACCGGTCTCTTCTTTTTCTTCTGCTGAAATTCGTAATAGAAATTGTAGAATAAAAGCACCTCGTCTTTCTTCATGTGCTCAGGATCAGATAGAAAGCGACCGGGAGGAGGGAAAAGGGAATTGATGAACTTCGAAGATAGTTCGGGATTTGACAAGGCCTTCCAAGGCGGCTTCTTGCTTCCGGTAGTGTGTTCTGCAGATAAAATAAGTAAGAAACGGTGATGGAGTAGGACGGACCCCATAGCCAGGCGATGTATACTCGCAGTAGGAATCTGCACCCTTTTAATAAACCTGAAGCCTGCTGCTCCGGGTGTTTGGGGAGCATCACCCATTCTTCTCCATCCACCGTCACGAACTCGAGAACCGCCCACGACGGAGTATCACCCTTTGTCAACCAAGTCTTTGATACCAGTGCGTCATCGCTCTCTTCATCACTGTCGTCCTGAAAACCTTTGGCATACTGTTTGCCGTATTCCTCAAAATTGGCCGACATGTTCAATCGTCCTTTGATGACTTTAGGATAAACCAAAGAGAAAGTTGGTTGCTCTTCGGTTTCCAAACTGTGTGGATGTCAAGAGGGTGCTTCAATATACGCACAAAGCATTGCAAGGCTTGCCATCATCATCTACGTACGAGTAGAACACAACCATGTGCATACCAAACCAAGCAAATTGTGAATGGATGAAGGTCTGAACACTTTTTCCTGAATCTTGAGAAGCTAACCTAAATGAAAATTAACAAGTTAGCGAAAAACCGGTTAGACGCACTTTTGCTGCAGCTCAATGTCAACATGCCGACCGTTGTTCAGGTCCTTTGCAAGTTGCTCACATCGGCGCTGCTCTGACTTTGAGAGTTTGTTCCACATATAACTTTCCGCTGGACAGAAAAGTTTCAGGTTCTCAATGCCTTGCGATATGGCGACCTCCTTCCCCTCCGCAAACAGATCTCCATGTTCGAAACAAGCAACCCTTCGAGCAGTCCAATTTGCTCCAGGTATCAGCTCCCCAGACTTTGCCTTCCGCTTCTTCTTTTTCTGGATGCTTTCAAGGATGGCAGGATCACAATTTCTTCTTGCATTGTTGGAAAACCAGTTTGACACCCGCTATTGACGTTAGTGCCGCTAGAATGCTCTCAAGAGCACTTACCATGTATAAATTGGACTTGTCATCCGTAAGCAAGTCCTTGACGAGGGCAACAGTATCATTGATAAAATTCTCACGGTCGTCACCATGGCTTTGGATGTATGCAGTTGAGCACTCAGAGAGCAATTTTTTGACAGCGTCGGTCGTCCAAGTCATTATGACAAAAACCAAACACTCACGTGACGACCGTTGCGGTTATAACATGAGTATCGGCCGATCCTATCAGCGCTGTAATGGGGGCCGGCTCCATCCTTGTAGGGCACTTACTATATTCCCACCTTTGCAGCTGAGCTAAAAGCTATCTTTGTTAGAAATTCTGTATTGCTTAACACCATCCAACTTCCTTCTCTCGATAATCTTCATCCAGGTGATGCAAAGATGAATCCCCTACAAACCAGTCCCCTTCGGTTCCTACTGATAATGCTTTGCCTTTGCTCCACTTTTGGGTTCCTTCCAGTTGAGTACTTCGTCGCACATAACCACAATTGAGGCAGGTATTCGTGATGGTACGACTGTCCGCACTTATATACGGCCGGTGCCAAGGCTTGAACAGAGCACAATGGGGGCAAAACACAGGAAGACGATTTGAGAAGGGTGCTTGTCCAGGATGACTCCAGGTGAAATGTCGCAGAAGTCTTTGGTCAGTTTCCACCACATATACGTCACTGTGACTTCCCAGAGTACCCTGTCTGTCAAAGACTGAGCTGAGATAGGATTTGCATTGTTCAAAGTGGCGGACTGTCATAACCTTGGTAATGAATGCGGATAGAAAAGCCGGTACCAAGTCTGGTTGGCCAAAACCAATCACATTGCCAAAATTACACCTGCATGCTGTAAGTAACAGAACCACCCATAAATGCAGAAGATCACCAACCTCAGAGCCAGACTGAAAAAGAAAGATTGTCAAACCTTCCTTCCAACAGCTCAGCCCGGAAATCACAAACAGGTCGGCAGGAGTTTGAGACCGTCATTGGAGCTGTTTTCGAAAACAAGAGGGGAACAGTTGCTCGAAAACCTGGCCTATATGAGCAGAGCCAGTGGAATTTGAACTGATGTGCAGGTTGTGTGTGCCTGGTACCGAGAGAGCAGACACAAAGACGGTGATCTGCTGAATACTAGTGAATATCAGTTATTGAAAACAGTACCGAACGATTTTTACTCACAAAGACAGTTCGCCCTCGTTCCCTAACAAACTTGCAAGTTTGTTGATTCCATATTGGTAATCCACCGAGTCCTCCAGCTCCAAGTAGCCATAAGGGAGTTTGGCATAACCGGCATACCCAGGCATCAGCGAGGCCAGATGTTGATAAGCAATAAGTGTGATGGGATTTGGCGGGGCTGCAGAATCATATAGTGTAAGGTCAACTATAAGAGTGGGTGTAGCATGAGTGGAACGAAGCCTAGTGCAATGGCCGAACACTGCTTTCATTCTTAACGGCCTAGTGGTACGCCCAAGAAATCCCTACAGGTAACATCAGGAGGCTCCTTGTGAATGTAGACACTTACACGATAAGGGACCAATGGGCCGTTTTGAGCGATATAGCATGAGGGACAGAAAAATGAAGAATCGAAGTCTTTATTTGTAGCGCTCCCTTTCTTTAGGCATGTAATGCAAACCACGTTGGGACAGCTCTGGACAGAGCAGGTAATGACGTGTTCACCACCACCACAGAATAAACAGCTCTATGAACAATCAGACGGTCCTGTTTCAGCATTACCACTCACCGTTGACATGCTTGAGGCCTCTGTCAATTTGAAATCACCTACAAGTACTAGCTTGTCATAACATCTCTCTTGAGCACCTAAGGCCAGAGACCATCAGTTGCTGATGGGCCTGGCTTTCGGCGTCATCTTCTGAGCCTTCACCAAAGCAACAGCAGGGGCAAAACGACTGGTGGTGAGGGTTGGTATTTTAGTAATGAGATTCGCAGGTGCTATGGAGGAGAGATGTGGAGAACAGGCAGCTTTGCGAGCAGCCTGCACCTTGGTGGAACGATGTTTTCCCATGTTTGGACTGCAGCAGTTAGGGAGAAAATATGCATCTGATGGGTGTCATCTTCCGAAGCTTCACCAAAGCAACAGCAGGGCAAAACACAGTAGAATTCAGTACACATAGCATACTTACGTAGTACATACGGTACATACGGTACATGTTGTATAGACTTGACATCAGACATGAGAAATTTACTGTGCGTTCGTGTTTCGAGGGGATCGCCGAACCGGCTGCAATGCAGCAGCGTTCAGGTGTTCCTGGGTGTCAGGCTGGTAGTCCGCATCCCTAGAGTCGTCTTCTTCCCAGTCTGTGCTTCGATCATCTCGGGGCTCTGAAATTTCCTTTTCATCGACCGCTGCAGTTCCTCCATCAGGGGCAGGGGTGCTTTCAGTCATTTCTTCAGAGCTTTGCTCATCCTCGCTGCCTAATCTGGTTTCAGCCTCCTCCTCCTTGGCCCCAACTCGACGTACCTCGGTTGATCCCCGAACGAGTTCAGGGATCTTTTCATGGCTGTGGAGCTTGCGACGATGCGACTCCTCAGGTGTAAGCATTGGCAGGCTATACAGGGTGAGAATGTCTCAAGGTTTGGCCTCCTGAAGTGTCTCCAAAGCGGAAACCTTCAATGTATCAGCAAGTAAATTCATAGCCTGCACCCCTTCTGGCGACAGCACATTCAGATTCCACTCTCCAGCTAAATAATCGGGATTTGAAATTGTGTCGCTAGTTCTGAGATAACTAGGAGTAACCATAATGGCAGTATCCCGTTCATGAATGTAGGCGCGATAGAGACGAAAGTAAGGGCCCAACGTTGACAGTCCAACCAACTCTCCAATTCGGGGAGCTGCAAGGATCTTTCGGAGACGATCCCGCATTTGCTTGTCAGCCTCTTTCCGTTTAGATGCCGTGAATTCAGGATAGTTTTTGATTTCAACAACGAGTAAAGGATATTTGACAGGAAGCGCATCAACTGCCACTGTATATTCATAGTCATAGGCATGCGCTAGGAAGTCTGATTTGCCTTGATCGGTGGGAGGATATGGTGCACCAGCTTGGGGGCAAACATAGAATGGAGGTGGGAAGAGATGGTGGAGTAGGTGACTCCAGCCCTCATAAAACCGATTTTCACCGGTGGTGTGTGCATCGTGGGTCGCAACGAGGAAAGGGAGAGCTATATGATCTGGCCATCGTGAATCGGTCCCTTCAGGACAAATTGTGTTGTATGCAAGAGCAGGTTTTGGCATCGGAGAGATCTGTAGACTTGCAGTTATGTACTTTCTGCTGATCTTGCTTACCTTGTAGATGGGATCAAAAAGTGGAAGTATGAATGATGGGAAACAAAGGTGGCTTCTTTATATAGCTTCCCTGGATGAATATAGAAGCGAGATAATAATATTGAGGTCATAAATGATCCTGAAAGGGTAAGTGAAACAATAGGGATCGATAATATATTGATGACGATAGTGATAGTGTCAGCCTTACAGGACCGCGTTAAGGTTAGGGTTAGGACAGCAGAGAGTCGTAAAAAATGGTGTTTCAGGCTTTGCAACCCTTTTCTAACATAAGCTGTATTAACAACTAAACCCTACTGTACTAACTAATTCTAAGTAAAAAAAGTACACTAAAAAGGCGAGGATCCAGTGACGTCGGCCACCATCACCTTCACCTGCCAGAAAGAAAAGAAAAGAAAGGTAATAGTTTACAAGGAAACCTGCAGAAAGGTTATAGGCAGCCGGAAATGTACAACACTTACTTGGCCGCGAGGTAAACTTGTCCTATACTGGTTTAGTTTGTACACACGTCAAATGAGATATACCTGTCACAGCAATGATGAGAACCTTCGGTGAGGGTCGCTTAGGATCCAGAAAACCCTAGAAAGGATAAGAGACTGAATTTATGGGTCAATGCTTACAGCGGTGGGTGTGATAATCAGAATATCGGTGTTGGTAGGAAAGATGCACTAGGAAACTAATGAGTTGTAGAAAGGAATCAAGGAAATGGCACCAGAATTGCAGCGTCAATGCCCACTGCCTCAACCCAGTACGCAACTAGCAAAAGCCACAACCTGTAGACTGTTAGTATTTTCTAATGGACGAGAGCCTAAACAACCCAACAGCCAACAACGGTCGTGCCGGGACAGACACTATCAATACAGCCCCCAGAACCTATCAATATAGCCCCCAGAACCACAGTCTCATGGAGACTATCTAGTCTCACCATGTCAACGCAGACAGGGAGAGCACGGACAACAACTCTGTCATCCCAGAAATCTGCACGTCGCCTCACCTGGTTGCAGCATCTGAAGACGGTGACCAAGTGCAGTAGAACAGTGCGCGGCACTGTCTAGAGCGAGGCTTCATCATCTCCACCGTGATGGAATAATGCAGGGGCCCTCTGCATCACTCCCAGTGTAAACTCAGTCTCGAGGTGGCAACAGAACAGGGATCACCATCGCAGATGGTGATGGTCAAGAAAAACTTAATAAATGCGACCAAATCAACAATTATATTGACAGCTTTTCCACACTCACATGTTTGCCGTGACAGCTGAGGTTGACTAATCAGCAATTAATCAGTCCTTCAAGCTTCAAGCTTCAAGTTTCAGGCCTCAGGTATTAACTCAATATCTAACATTGTAACAAGCCACTGCTTTGTTGATTTCCTGACCAGCTCGATTCACCTCCATATCACGGTGTCACCTGTTCATCCAAGTGTTTTACATTGTTTGTACTGTACTTGTGCTATGCCTCGTCGTCGTCACAAGCTTATGCAGCACTTGGGTCCATCAGAGTAAGGCACCATTTTTTTTCCATGCAAATCTTCTGATTGTTTCATCTTCAGTCCACGGCGACAGAAACGCAAAAGGCCTACCCCACCAATGAACTTAGATTGTCTTTTGGATTCTGCTGCAAGATACCGTCTTCCCGGGGTTCACCATTTATACCTCTGTGATGTTGCTGGCCAGCAGAGAGCTGCCCGTCTTCTGAAAGCAGCGATGGCTGCTCTACTAAATACTGGCAACGTTCTTTACATGTCATCACTTGTGTTTATGACTTTAGTGCATTTCGATATTGATATAGACGAACTGGCAAATGCAACGGGGATGCGTCGAGTCAACTTGGTTGCAAAGCTCCAAGGCTGCATGCTGCCACGAACAATTTTGAAACCTGCTGTCTTAGTCGATCAAAAGGGTGTTTGTTTTGGCTGGTTGTTTCCGAACCTTCTCACCAAGGAGGAGCATGTCAGTAGTCTTCCGCTTTCTTGCATCAGCGTCTGAAACTCTTCCAGTCTGAACTTATAGGCGCAACTGCAGAAGCAGAAGGCGCTTTGCAAGTGTCATCTACCAATGCATCATGGAGGAGTGCACCACATCGATTTATAGACCGTTCGCTTGCCCATCTTCTTCCTGTGGGTTCCGTTAGCATTAGTAGTGGGTGGTATGCAAGAGGAAGGGGACCTAAAGTGAGTACATGCTCTCAAGAAACATTCCTGTTTATACTAGCATCTGCTCAGGCCATGCCCCTAAAAAAAGGCTTTTCCAACTGGTTATATCCACATTTTCACAAAGCCTTTTTAGTGGTTATATCCACCAGCACCAAATATCTCTCAAAACTCTTAATAAGCACCCCTTTTAGTAGGGGTGGGCTCTTACATATATGGCAGGTTGTCAGGTGCTCTATAAATATTCTGTGGTGGCTGGCACATGACTCAAATACTGTATATACACTGCAGCCCATTGCTGCTGCAATTATTGCATTGTATTGGAGAGCATTTGTAGGATGAAACACTTATATTATACCTAATTTTATACAGGCAAATTGTAATATCAAATCCACAAAATGGTTGGATGGTGTTTTTAACAATGGATGTAAGGTACCTTTGTTTACTAGTGTTTGCTAGTCAACAAACTGGCTGTGACTGATAGAATCAGGCTCGTTCCCAGTAAACAAACATCAGAGCCAGCATTTTTTGCATTTTTTGCATTCATTGTATCTACATACATTGTTGTAGTTGAAATTGAGCTGAGAACGGCTGGATTTGGATTTGACCCAGATGTTGGCAAATACTGGTAAACAAGCATCGGAGTATTCAGCATTTTATAAGTGAACTTTCTAGTGTTTACGGCTAAAATGTTAGCATTAGATTAGAATACAATGATTTGATATATTGTACTATAATAAATCTGTACATGGTCCTCAGAATGGCTGGATTAAGATCGTCAAGTTGGATGTGCTTACCTAATACTATACAGATTTATGTCGCATTGAGAAAGGTGGAGCAGTGGTGGCACATTAGGGTATTGAATAAAATCCAACTGAATGAATATGATACTTACCAGTGTTGAGCAGCTCACCAGACTCGGAAATGTTTGCTGGCACTGGTCTTGTCACATACGGAAACAAGCGGGACATATGAAATGCGATGTGCACACCCAATTTGGCAGTAGAGTCGGACAGTTTTGATATGTCTCAATAAATTGCCTTAAGCTTCTACTTTGTGTGTGCATGAAGCTCTGCACTGAGGCCAATGGCACTGTGGTACTGGTTTTACACAGCCACTCTTTCCATGTGCTGTGAATGTGACAAGCGCTCGGCAGTGCTACGCAACTTCAGATGTATGTTTGATGTATGTATCTTATCAATTTTGTCTCTGAGACTGTAGATGTGTAGATTAGTGTAATCTATATCACTTACTGAATAGCAATGAAAGGCTCGAAGAGTGCTAGATCCATGGAGTAGACGTAGGTCTGAGTTCCAAACGGCGAACACCGAAATAAGCGCCTAAGCGCCTGCTCTTTTGACTGCCTTTCCAATGTCCTCAAACACTGATAAGCGACTTCTAATCAGACAGAACTGCTCTATGGTATGTATATAACTAATTAAACTGTTTAAACGACATGCTAATTTTTGGTCAATGAAATATCAGTATTGACTCGTGTTTAGCAACATGCCAATCCTACTTCTCCTTCACCCACCATTGCCTCTCCATTCTATCCCTGACATCTCTGTTAGAACATGTAACATGGTCAGTCCTCAATACTTTATGACTTACTACTTACTTATAACCTTCATCGTTAACGTTCAACAGAGTTTTTATCTAGTGAAAATCATGCGCGCTTGTTTTGGCGCCAAACACTCCGACCACTCCACTCTTCATCAAATCCCAAAAACCCGCAGCCATGCTCTCAAAACCCTCAGCCGCATTTCCAAACGCCAAAACGCACTTCCTAATTCCCTAAAACGCACTGTCACATCCCAAACCCGGCTGCATCGTAAATTTGAGCGCTTGAGCTCTGACATGATTCTTGTGTCTTACCACCACCGACTACGATGAATGTGAGCCTCGTGTCCTTGCATTCCATTGCCATATAACACCTCTCTAGACTGCAAGCCTGCTCTCTCTTGCTGGTGTAGCCTCAACGGCCATCCCAATTCCTGTCCCAGCGTCCCATTCTCCTGGCGATTCCTCGCTTCACTCTTCCTCGTTGACCAACTCACCGTCGCTGACCACTCCGTCGAGCTCGAGTGCCAAATCTCACCGCAGACTTCTGAGGCAAGACCCACAGATTGAGCGATGCTAGAGACGCAGCAAGCCGCTCGCTTAACACTCTCACAGCCGATCTCTCACTTAGCGATAATCACCCCATTGGAGCTACACCGATTCCTATTGGTAAGAGCAAGAAACGAGGTCAGGACTTTAAATGCGAAAGCTCTTCAAAGGTGAGATCTAGATATGAACAAGGACCAGCTAATTCCATCCCCAAATCTACTATCCCCAACGCCATATCCCCACCAAACCACCACCAACCAAACCAACACTGACTGCCACGTCCCACCAAACCAATGCCATCAAACCACTGCTGTATTCCCCCCACTAAAACCTGCCGCTGTATCCCTCAAATTCAAGAGAGGTACGTTTTCCTTTTCATTTAAATCTTTTATAGCCCTCAGAGCCTTCCAGAACCAACGGCCTCCTTGTCTATCGCCACCGCTGCATCCCGAAAACATCAACAACCGCTGCTCTATATCCACACCAAAACCTCTTGCCTAAACCACACCAAATTTTGCTGCCAAACAGCACTGTATTCCCCACCAAACCAATGCCGTATTCTCCCGCTGAATGCCCCATGAACCCACGCCAGATGCCTCCAACCCAATCTCCCACAAGGCTGAACGCCCCTCCAAACCAACACCAAATGCTTCGTCAAACGAACCCTGAATCTCTCGACACTGAATGGCCTGCCAAATCTGTGCACTGCACCAATGTCGAATGCCCCACTAAACCCAACCAATCTTGTATCCCCTACCCAGCCAATATCGTACACCACTGCACACCCCACCAAATTCCCTGCTAGAACATCGGAACCAATGCCTGTGCATAGCTCCGCTGAATCCCATCAGAGGCCATCGACTCGGAACCTGCGCCACAAGCTTAGGCAGAGTCTTCTGACGAATTAAGCATAGAGCAACAGGCATTATGCCCTATATTAAATTTATTTTTTCTGTATTTTTTCGTCATTTATCGCAAATTTAATTTTGAATCCAGCCACTCTCAATGTAAAAAGTACTGTGAAATACATTCAATATATTTACTTTGAGATAACATCAAAATATATACAGTTGCAGTCAAAACTGACAAAGATTTTCAAGACTCTATAGTACCTTCGGACTTGTTTGGAATTTGTAGATCCCATTGAGTAGTATAACTAGAAATATTTTGAGAATTTCCTATCGAGCCGTTCCCTCACAAATCGGGAAATATTCCATGTGATGCCCTCAAAATTTGGCGGACAATGAAAAAAATCACTAAATTGTCAAGAAAAATGCCAATCAACAGCTTTTTAAGTGCTGAGTATAATCCCATATGATTTGAGCTCAAAAAATGGACAGGTCATGCAAAAAATGAGGTGAGATATGCATTACTTAATCAATATCACGCTCTGCCACTGAAATTCAAAGGTGTTCTCCATTTCTCATGGGTTCTTCAAACAAAAAACGTTGTACAAAGCAAAACATTACTGGTCTAAGAAACCAAAAACTATCCAAAGCTCCTCCGACCGGTTCTGTCTTGGATGTCGATGATCTCGGACTCGGACTCCTGTTTGACAGCATGCGCGTCGACTGGCAAAAGGAGATGGAGGCTGAAAATGAAGAGCCTGATGAAGACGAAGAATCAGCAGATGGAGACTATGGAGATGAAGAGTTTACACATGCTTTAGCAGAACTGGCTGCTATGGATGATGACCCTCAGGATTTAGACTGGATTCCGGTTGCATTACGAAGAAGATGAGCCCTTAAAAAAGGTCAGATTAGCGGAAGACCTTGAATAGACATTACTAACATGTTTTAAACCATAAGAACGACCCAAAAAATACCAGACAGGACCAGGCTTTGCCAGTAAAGGCAAGCGGACACAAGAATGCCTGGCGAAGGAATGGAGCAACCAGTCATCTCTCAAGTCCTGGTTTGACACTGACCGTGATGTTTCCCAACCTGTTGATATCCAGAGGGCTGTCGACACAATGGATATTGACTCCCAAACCCGTAAACAAAAGCGTGCACCAGATATGGAATCTGATGTGTCTGCTCGCAAAACCACCCGTGAATCTTCTCCAACAGAAACCCAGCTCCCAAAGACACACACTAGGAATGGTACTGTGGCAATTACTGAGGTTCTCGATGACGAAGACAGGATTCAAAGTGATGAAGCTGAGATTTCAAGTGTCGGAGATGAGGAAGAGTCTGAATATGTTCCAGAGGAGCTGGAAGAGGAAGAGCTGGAGGATTTCGAGACAGAGCTTGACAACGATATTGCTGATCCTACTGTCGAGCAGAAGAATTATACTGAGCTGCGAACACAAATCAAAACTTACCTCAAAAAGCGTTCAAAAACACTGCCTATCTCTCAAGTTAACCAACTTATGGTTCTCGGGAACTTCTTTACTCTTCATCTCAAAGGACATGGCCAGGTTCAAGCCAGTAGAGAGATTGCAGAGCAATGGCATCTTGGTGATGGTGTTGCCTTTGCACAACGAGTTCGGGCACTCGCTCGTCACTATGAGGCATTCAAAAAGCTGCCAAAGGAAACGAGAGGTAGAACAAGGAAGACAAGGTCATGGTTGCATGATGACCGGGTAAAGAAGACTGTCCTCGAGTTCTTGAGGAATGTTCCCATCGGAAAAGTGACAGCCCGGCTTCTTGTCCGACAGGTGAATAGTCGCATCTTTCCAGAACTCGGGATCCTTCCGAAGCACCCTATTGTTGTTCGAACAGCTCGCCGTTGGCTCATAAGGCTCGGGTGGAGGCACACAAGAATAAAGAAAGGGGTTTATGAGGATGGACACAACCGAGCTGATGTTGTCCACTATTGTGACACTGACTTCCTTCCTCGCATGGCTGAATATGAAAGAAGGATGGCGCATTATGAAGGACCCGAGTTGACACGAAAAGAGCCTGACTTGAAGGAAGACGAGAAGGAAATTATCCCTCTCTTTCACGATGAATCATGTTTTCATGCGAATGACATGAGCAGCAGTGCCTGGTAAGAGTTATTGGTCCTGAAACATTCAATGTTAATGATTCTCAGGCTTAAGGAAGGTCAACAGCCTATTCGAAGCAAGTACAAAGGTTGTCTAATTCACATCTCTGACATGACCAATCCTGAGACCGGAAGACTTATTGTTCGCGACATCAATGGGGACATCATTCACGACGCAAGGAAAATTATTTATCCAGGTTCTAATGGGGATCCATGATGGGACTGCAAGCAACTTCTGGAGCAAATTAAAGAGTCTATCGACATTTTTGAGGAGGCTTTTCCTGGGAAACAAGCACTCTTCATCTTTGATAATTCTTCAGCCCACAATTCCCTTCCACCTGATGCTCTCAAAGCATTTGAAATGAACAAGTCTGATGGCGGGAAACAACGAGTCCAACGAGACACTGTCATTCCCATGTCAAACTCGGCAGTGGAGCATCGCGGTAAAGTGCAGAAAATGACATTAATTGATGGCTGACCAAAAGGTCTCCAGCGCGTACTTGAAGAACGGGGTTTTGATCTTGCAGGTCTCCGTGCAAAATGCTCACCTGTTTGTCCCATTGAGAACACGGGCTGTTGCATGGCCCGCCTTCTTAGCCAACAAGATGACTTTAGGAACCAGCCGTCAATGCTTGAGACTCTCATCACAGAACAAGGCCATGAATGCATCTTTTTACCTAAATTTCATTGTGAATTGAATCTGATTGAAATGGTAAGTCCATTCTCAGTTCTTAGGACTCAATTAAATGGTTTCATGCAGTACTGGGGTTGGTGTAAATACAGATACCGTGAAGAAGACAAAAAAAACTTCGCTGATGCCAAAGAAATTGCTCGAAAATATCTGGATGCCTGCCCAGTTGATGTAATCCGTCGATTCATCAACCGAACCTGGCATTTCATGGATGCATACCGAAAGGGTCTATCAGGGAAGGCATTAGTATGGGCTGTCTGTAAGTGTCGGCAGCATCGGAGCATCTCAGAGGGTGCTCTCAAGGCCTTGGAGGAAGCTGCAAGTAGTTATGTACCTAAATAGTTTGCGATTTTGTGCCCTAAAAATTTGGCGGAACAAAAAAGTCATGGGAAAAACTTGAAAAAATCAGATTCTTGCGTTTCAGCCCTGGTGAGTTCAGATCCAAGCTTAGTTTCATGCCAAAATGTCTCGATCAGCATAGAATAAAGTTGTCAGGTTTGACTGTCCCCAACTGTAGTATGTTTTTTTAGCAAAGCTGTAGGTGGAGCAGTGGGCAACGCCCCGCTGCCTGTTCTGTTGATTGTAAATAGTGGTAAACAAAGGGCAGGCCTGTACCATGCCCGCTCTGGATATTCCGGTTTTGGAAGCTCTTGTAGGCTCTATATAGGCAGGCTAGCTAAAAGCTATATGTGAGTGGTTATATCCAGTGGGAAAGCCTTGAGTGGTTACAACTGTAAAAAAGGCTTTTTTACAGTTGTGTGGTTACAACTGCAAAAAAGCCTTTTTTAAAAAGTGGATATAACCAGTTTGGAAGGCTTTTTCCTATGGCAAAGGGTGATCTGCTAGGATGCAACTCATACTATCCGACCTTCATTGAACCTTCGTGAACGAGCTGATCTCAAATCTTGTGTTATTCGCTCACAGCCAGTCCAACATTTACTCAACGACCTGCTTGCGCTTGTCTTCCCAACTCTTTATGAATCCCTAGTCACATGCCAGAGGGCTGTACACCAGATTTCTGCAACCAGGGATGAATATATAGCGAATTTGTGGCACTCCGTGTTCCATGGGATCGCCATCATCTCAAATGGGTTCACGAAGGAACATAGAGACATGAAGGGGCATTTACCTTGGTATGATATGTTGGTGTCAATCGGTTCAGTGAAATCCCTTCTTCTCAATGTCCCAGAGATAAATATAAAGCTGTTCTATCATCCACGTACCGTTGTGGTCCTTGCTGGACATGCGTTGACACATTCCGTGGATGCTTGGGAAGATGGCGAAAGAGCATGTTGGGCTTTTTTCCTTCGCAAAAACCTATTGGACCGGTTTTGCATAGCATGCCCCAACTGGTGTAATGAGGAACAGTTTGACCCTACATTTTAGCAGTTGATGTAAGTATTATTGTAATGGGAAGTTTAATATTCTGCCTATTGAACCAATATTATAATATACGATATTGATCGCGCCGGCTGTCGGTATTGACATCGGCAAGTATAGTGTTCTGGCAAAATATTGCGCCCTCCTCTATCGCTGTCAGGAGCTATAATATACTGTACAATCTGTGTCATGCCGTCCGTTTCTATCAAAGTCGGGAAACTTAATATTCTGCATATTGCCCCAATATTATACTATACAATATTGGTCGCACCAGCCGTCGGCAAGTATATCACTCTGGCAAAATATAGTGCTCTCTTCTATCGCTGTCAGGAGCTATAATATACTGTACAATCTGTGTTATGCCGTCCGTTTCTATCAAAGTCGGGAAACATATTAAGCTGTATTATTTCAGCACTAGTAGCGATCACATGATGCAATACATACCATTTTACACATGTCGCCCAAAGGAAGATTGCTGAAAGGCAGAACCAACAGAGCGCTTCTAATTCACCGTACTGCATACAACCACAGAGGTCATCTCATTAACAAGAGAATACCTGCATTTCCAAACAGCCTGTCCAACAGAGGTCGGTTACTCCCTCAGTGAAGGCACCAAACCGAACTAGAGGACAAGTGAGTGTTATATCCACAACGTCAGTGTCTACTGATGTTAAGACAACAAATGACTACTTGCGCCACTGGAAGAAGACATGCGTTGCAACGTATACCAACGAACTCATTCGCCATGAAGGCCATCAAGTATCCTGGAAGTGTGCTGAATGTGGTGCTGACGATTCCTACTTTCGATGTCCTTCATGTTGGGGAGAAAACATTGTCTGGTGTCAAGCTTGCTGTGTCAACGCACACCTTTGCATCAGGTAGAAAAGTGGACCGGATCGTTTTTTGATCATATGGACCTCGACAAACTAGGCTTGATCATATACGCAGGTCATAGCGGTAAGCCATGCTGCTCAGAGATGGTGGACTCCGGGGTGGTCAAGATTGGCCACACAGAGGGTATTTTTTCAAGACGGATTGTTTGGTGTCAATGCATTCAGCCACAGACTGGCCTCTGCACTCCGAAAGACATTCAATTGTTGTGTCTGCGGCTATATCCTGCCACACAGGACCGTCCAGAAACAGCTTTTATGTGGGACTGCCTGCAAGACTTCCATCTCCAAGCCATGGAGTGTAAGACTGCTGCGTTGAAATATATGACAAAATTGCAACGTATAACTTCTCCATTGGACCCTAAATCTGCTCCGGTAATGTCCCTTCATCTTGACAAGACCAGGTAACTTAACTGCCTACAGAACTTATATGTTAGCTTTTTGCGTTGTTCCAGAGAATGGAGAAATCTGATGAATCATATTCGTGCTGGTGTTGCACACCATCCTGAACGAGATCGAATGCCAGGAGATTTGGCCCTTTTCTGTCCAGCATGCCCACAGGAGGATGTTAATCTTCCGCCAATTGAAGATCGAGACTATGAGCATCCGTATGTTATTCTAGCACTAGAACTGAAGTCTAAATCTTAGCCAGGGAAATATACTTGAGGAGCCTTGCTCACGATGGTAATTTCAAGGTTGACAATTTGCTTATGCGCAAACCTGAGGCTGATGTCTTTCTGAGTCCAGGCAAGGCCATGTTTGTTGACCCTGGTATATTTGAGAAACATCTTGAAGAAGCCAAGCTGTACAACAAGGTTTGTATGATGATCTCTTCTGTTCTTATAGGTTGGAATATTTTCCCTTACTCTTATGGGCTGGGTCTTCCTATCCATCTTAATGGAAGGGGCCTTCGCAATATGCTGTGTTCCATTCTTAAAGTGCGGGCCCACATTCTGTTCTTGTAGCCTAAACCTTCAAATTCGTCGTGTACCGTTATAGCCTGGGCCGTCATTCCATACTTATGGGGTGAGCCCACAGAATACTTCCTCCTTACTGTTATAGCATCAGTTTTCATTCTATCCTTATGGCGTGGGCCTGCACTTAGTTTGTGTCTACTGTTATAGCCTGGGTTTCCACTCCATCCTTATGGCGCAGGCCTGCAGCTGAGTTTGTTTCTACTGTTATAGCCTGGGTTTCCATTCCATCCTTATGGCGTGGGCCTGCAGAGTAGAATATTTCTAACATCTTGACAGAAAGTCTATAAATCCGACTGCCGAGACTACAAAGCGATGAAGGACGGTCGCAAGGAAGTGAACCGTCTGTCTACCGGAATTGCAGCAAGTGCCTGTGCTCGGCATGGATGCTTTTTCCCACACAGTGTCGTGAAATTTCAGGCAGGAGAACGGTCTGTCTTGCTGTAAGTATAGTTCATTGCTGATTTTCTTACAAGGCAAGCGAATGTGGACTTTTCTGTCTCAGAGGCATTGAAACAGATTGTTGCAACACTGCCAACCATGAAGCCACTCATTGGAGAGGTTTCAGGCAACACCAAGGATAGAACTAAAGTCCTTTTCATTTATGACATCGCCTGTCAGTGGATTGTTCACCATAGCCACTGGTTTCAAAATAAATACCTGCAACTTCCCTTGGTGATTGAGCTCCTTGCTGCAGTGGGGAAATTTCATCTGGGAGCTCACATTTTGGCCTGTTATTGGCGATATGCCCTTGACTTTATTAAGGGAGCAGGTCAGATAGATGGTGAAGTCATGGAGACTTTGTGGGCTGAATTAGACAAAGTGGCTGGGTTTGTCCGTGGTATGTCAGCTGCTCACAGACAGGAAGTGCTGGATGATCTGCTGATGGATTCAAACTGGAAGAAAATTGTTGGAATGCCACGTTTTCTTACAAAGAAGCTTGACCGTGCACAGACAGGTGTTCGTGAGAGTATGGAGGCATTTAACAGTTTGACAAGAGCTGTGGGGAGCAAGTGGGTTGAGAAGTGGAGCAAGCTTGAAGCAGAGGTGTTCAAAGAAGGGGGGATTGGAAACAGGATATATGAGGTGAATGAAAGGAAAAGTGAGCGTTTCCATCGTGTTTGACAGGAATAATGTTTTGGTAGAGGAAGGACTTGCTGAGGCATCATTGCGTTTAACAAAATGGGAGTTGGCCCACAAAAGTGACCTTACTGGATCTATAGGATGGATTGTGAGAGGATTTGCTTTGGAACAGAGCCAGTATGCCTTTAACTCAAGCAAAAGATTAATGATAACCTTGACTGTCTACAGGGACAAATTAAAGCAGTATATTCGATCATACCCGCCCCGGCCGACTGCAAAGCAAGCACGAGACTTGATTGACCGCCGTGTTCACCTTGCAAAACAAATCATGCATTTTGATGTTCAAAACCCTATCCAAAATGAGGAGATTCCACTGCTCCATAGAACGGATGTTGAGGAATGGGACCCACTGGCAGAAGATGAGACTTTGATCCAAGATGAAGACTCTGCCAGTGATGAAGTGGGTCAGGAAGCTGCAGAAAGTTCTGAAGAAGAGATGGTGTTGGATTGGGAAGGAGCTGAGAAGACCATTATTCCGTTGCCATCTTGTTTTCAAGCAGAGATGCTGAGAGCAAATGGCTTTCAGCATCTTATGGAGCTTGAAAAGGAATTGCGGGAGGCATCTATGAATGATGCTCTGCATTCGCTCCGTCACTCACTGGGGGACAAGGCTTGGTTGCTTAGAAGAAAACTGAGGACAGCAAAAGGTGTTAAGGAGAAGGGTGCAGTTCGAAGTTCAGTCTTGAGCAGGATGCAGGATGTAGAAAGACATATGCTGACTTATAACAGAGGACGACAGGCGCTGATTCATATGGGGTTTGGGGCCGAATGGAAGCCAATATTAAAGGAGGACCTTCGGTTGTCTGCTGAGGTTTCTGAAGCAAATCGTGTGGGACAAAATCGAGACAAATTGCCCTGGTTCTGGTGCATTGAAGAAGGTGCTGCTGGGAGTGCTGAAATCGAATCTAGTTCCAGGATGGAAGAATGTGAGCACGGATTTTATTTCT
>QLOY01001351.1:0-17168 GCA_003313965.1 Megacollybia marginata
TCCTTGAGAAGGCTAGTGAGATTCTGGGAGAATGAGAAATATTCATGACTCAGGCCCAGAGATTTGTGTGATAATCAGGTTGAAAAGCAAATAGAATGAATGTTGTAATAACCACGTTGAGCAAAGAAAGCATATTGAGCTTGAAACATTGAAAGACTCCAACAAATCATAAACCACGAGCAAAAGCTGGAAGCAAGGCTGGGGTGAGAAAAGACACATTATCAACCATGGGCCAACCATGGGCAAAAGCAGGAAGCAAGGCCTGGGTGATGTACATAGTAGACAGAATTCCCACTCAGTTAATAGCACATGCTAAGACTGGGTGCACAGCAATGCCGATTGAAGACACCTGAACATTGACCACGGGCGAAAGTGGGAAGCCAGGGCCGGGTATAGATAGATTGATGCATTCAACATATGACGTTAAAAGTGCATGTGGAATAGCGGATTGAAAATAAAACAGAGTCAACAAAAAGGGACTTCTCATGTAAGATAGAAGATGGCCTATCTCCGATGCATATACAAATTAAATAAACCCCACAAGACTTAGTCAATAGCGCTGGCTATGACTGGGTGTACAGCACTGCCGTTCACACCTGAGAAATACGGACATCAAAGATCTTGACTCTGGGAGTGAAATCCTCGAGTGAAAGCATGAAGCCAGGCTTAGGTGGATACATGATATCATCCACAGGCGAAAGCAGGAAGCCAGGCCTGGGTGAGAATACAACATCAACCTCGAGCGAAAGCGGGAAGCCAGGCTCGGGTGAGAAAACAACATCAACCTCGAGCGAAAGCGGGAAGCCAGGCTCGGGTGATAAACAAATTAATGTCATCCACAGGCGAAAGCGGGAAGCCTGGCCTGGGTGTCAGATATGACATAACCACAATCATGAGCGAAAGCAGAAAGCAAGGCTCAGGTGAGAAAGGTACAGCATCGAAAGCAAGAAGGCAGACTCAGAGAAGATTCAATGAGTGAGAATTGAAGTTTGAATATATGAACACTCAGCTCGTCATTAGGGTCCTTGATGATGTCATACTTACCATCCGAACGCTGAGCGCTTCTTGCGAATACAGTAAAGAAAGGAGTTTAGTCGACATGTGAACCTTCTAAATTGCATTGAAAGGTGTCTTGAATGGATGGCTTCCATAATAGTCAGAATTTGTTGTGAATGTGTACGACCTCGAAGTGATTCAATACAATATGTCTTCAGGCCATTGGCAAGATCTCGAGCCTCATTAAAGAAATCTAGCAGAGACAAGGCTAAGATGTGGAGATAATTAGATGATAGAGAAAGTGACAGAGGCACAAAGACAACGCAGTTCATACTGTTGCGATTTGGCGAACATCGATGTTGCTGATAAGCCAAAGGTTCCCACCTTCCGCTTAGTCAGCATCCCTTGAGTTCATCGCTGTGCTCTGATCTCTAGTGTACAGCTTTTCCTGTGCTGTTGCTGCCTGTCGGGCCTTGCCTTGCTGACTTTTCGACTTTTTAGCTTGTTGACAAGCTGGAAAGCACAAAAAGTCAAAAAGAAAACCTTGAGATTACTGATGTAGTGTGCAATAATTACCTTTTTCCGCACTTTTGTTACTTTTCCACATGCCTGCTTTTTCGCACTTAAAACTACATGGAAATTACGCACCTGGACAGAGGATTTGCACCTGCACCTGAAGACAAATGCCGCACCCAAAGGTTGTTATGCACACCTTGCAAAGCCAATTTTACTCACTTCATTCCCACACGAATTCCCGCACCTCGAACCCGAACCGGCACTGTTCAGGCACATCATTACTATAGCTAAATATGGCATCTCTGCCTATAAAGGTATATTTCTTTTGAATGGCTTCAATTTGCTTCTTGCAGCATCAAACTTCAGTATGTATGATGTCTTTATTCATTTGTTTAGCTGGGGTTGATGTGCGAAAAGATTGTCTTGAGATCGCCAAATATTTGCATATTTGGAGGAAAGCAGTCTCCTTGATATGTAGAGGCAAATGTACATGGTCTTCCAGCTACGGATTCAAGCTTCACTTAATCGTACTCGTGATGCCTGGAACCACCACCAAATCCGTACTGCAGGTCATCATACACCTATTGCACTGTATGAACTCAGCTGTGAACAAGCAATTAATCGAGGATACTGGACTGGAGATCCTGGAGATGATGTTGCCAATGTTGGTGATTTGTATGGTGTTGAATTCAAAGGGATTTGATTTACTGGAGGATGATCAGAACTGGGGGATCGAGGTCTTTTGTAGGGCTGTGATTCATCTCACTTCACACATGTAGATGTTGAAACTTGAAATAAAAAAACTGAACTTTTAGAATCAAGCCAACAATTATAACCCTTAATCTAACTTAACCTCAGTCACACCAGAACAAATAAAGCAAGATCAATGGCCTGAGAGTCTATTTTTGAGATGGAGCCATAAAAAATAAAATGCAGCTCAAGGATTGAAATGGTTTATACTACTGAACACCTGATAGAATAGATACCACCTGAAATGCAAGGTGCATGATCTGCTATTTCTAGGGTGTGGAAATACTCAGACATGTGGAGTTTTGCTAAATGGAAGATGCGAAAACCTAACATTGAAGTGCGGAAATTTTTTCCAACAACAAAGGTGGGGAATTTCCACTTGTGGAGGTGCGGGAATTACATCAATCAATGTGGGAATTGTATATCTGAAGTGCGTAAATCATAAAGTGCAGGGATTTGAGGCTGAAACATGCACAGAATAGACATTTTCATGCAACATGCGGGGAAAAGGCCTCAAAATAGACAAAAGTGCGGGAAAAATACCTCATTTTTATGAAAAGTATGGGAAATTTTAATTATTGCACATTATTCTGCCCATACGTATTAGTGGCGAGAACCAAATTGTAGCAATTCCAGACACATAGTCAAATGGAGTCTTTAGAACCGTATCCGGCTCGAGACAAGTGTGTGCGCTACAATGGATTCGAGTGCAGGAGATTTTATTTGTGTTTCTAAACTACAGTAATGCTCCAACACTCGATCAAGCCTTAGTAGACCTCGGAATCATCCTAGGTTATCGAGTAATGATCCAGCAAGACTCAAGATCAACTAGGAACGATGGGGGCACAGTGGTAGAGTGGTTATCACTGTGCTGAACCAGGTTACACACAGGCTTATGTAAAAACAAGCTAACCTCGCTGGTTCGAACCCCGACCAGGGAACAGCCACTTGGCTGGTCTCTTTCTACCACTACTGATCTGGGCTCAAGTGATTGCATAACCACCCTTTGCATCATGACCAACATTCTTCCAACTCTTCCATTTTCAGCACATCCTCTGCTGTGTCGCAGCCTATGAAGAGCAGGTGCCCAGTGGCTATAAAAAGTCGAAAAGGGTTGATGACCGGCTTAGGCAGTTGCCATGGTTTGGGACCCACTTGCGCTGCCCGGAGTGGTGCTCGAAAAAAATAGGTTACAGGTCACAACAACAAGTACACGGCTGCAATGTGACATCACAGCATCATTATCAGTCTGGATATGGAAAGTAGGATGGGGGGAACATGGAGACAAAAGAAGATACAGGCATGAGAGGGTGGGGAGATGCATGATGGATTTGGTGATTCTTACATACTTAGATACTCTCAGGTGGAACCTTCCACACCGATGTTGCGACGGCACATCCTTGCACTAGCTCTTGCGCACATAACACACATCACACAGTAACATTGCGTAGCTGCAGTTGTACATTACCTCTTACATATGCTCATGCACAAAAGAGGTTTAAAAAAATGGATTAAAAAAAAAAAAAAAAAAAAAAAAACTAGGAATGACTGTGTTCCTTCTCACTGGAATTGATTAGGAACCCAGCTCATCCTCATTTCATCGTTCTCAATCTCAAATTAGGTCTCGCATTGTAGGAGTCAAATTCAATCAGAAGGTGTTGAAATTGACACTCAGTAAGTCGCAAGAGTCTGTGTACCATGTTACGAGTCAACATATCAGATGTCTTCTAAAAGAGTCTTTGTGCCTTCTCTTTCTGATGTCAAAAGTCCTGCCCCAGTGAACTCACATCCGCAGTGTACTTTTCTGATCTTCCCTCCGAGTTCACATCCAACAAACACTCGCAGATAGGCCTTCAGACACCTGCTGCCATTGAGCTTACCCTATTAAACAGTCTTACTGATGAAACTCTGGCAGAGGTACAACCAAATACATGAGCACAAACTGTTCTGTAAACTGCTGATAATGTCCAGATTCATGCAAATCAATGCAACTTTCTTTATTTAACCTTATCTCTCCCAAATAGGAATATGATCCAACAAGAACTCACTTTTGACCAACTAATCTCGGCAGCGAACCGGTTTCCCGATATAGAGCACCAGCTATTCGTCTCACACTCTTAAAAGCGACTTCATTCGAGTCTTTCAATACTAACACAATCAATTATCATTCAATATACCAGAATAAGAAGAGTACAGATTTTTAAATGACATACGATCCACCTGAGTCTAGTGGGCCAGTGACTGATGCATTCAGGGAACACGGCAAACACACCAGTCAAACTACCTACGATACCAATGACTATAGCCAAGATGAGGCTGAGGATGATGCCAAGCAGGCCACCGAGAATGCCCAAGACAACAGTAAGCACGAGACAGACGAGGTCTCCAAGCACAATTCTGAAAGTCAACAGTGTCAGTAAATTAGATTAGACATTGAAGTGTACAAGAGAGCACTAAGGGGGGCCTTGAGTGAGACCTGATCTTGGGCAGAGCAAGAAGACAAAATTCCCAAGACAAACTTCACAACGCTGATAACAACCTAAAGTAGAACTGAGTCTATGCACTCGGAGGAGAAAGAAGAATGCATACCTTGATAACTATACCCAGCAGGTTGCCGCACGTGCTGACATCCAATCCAACTAGAATATTACTGTTGCCTGTTATGTCGGTGATAGCCACATTGATAATAGCAGTAATGTTGACGAGCTTGCCAGTGATTAGCTCAATGTCAATGCTCGTGGAGATGTCGATACTGGCTGAAGAAATGTTCAGACTCGATCAAATGTGAAAAAGTGTACTAATGTCATTGCAGGGACCTTGCAGGTTATCATAGAGGTCTGTAAGGTAGTCGTTACCACCGCGAGCAATGAGCTCGTTCTCAGCGGTAATTGGTTGGGGTGCAGCAGATATAAGGGTGGGGAATGCTAAGCTGGCGATGGCAGCGAGGTACAAGAAAGCAACCATTGTTGAGTGAAGTCCTATTGAAACGATCGAAAAGTACGTCCAGAGGATGAAGAATCTTAGCTTCGAGAGACAGCTTTTATAGTCATTCAGTGCGTGGAAATTTCTACTATATTGGAAGACCAGAAATGAATAGATTAATACTCCGATTTCTTCAGTGCTCTTGTGATCCACTAAGATGCAGTGAGTGCCAATCGGGACTTGAATTCGATGAGCTTGGCAGTGGCACTGCAATATCACCAACTCCCTTATTACGGATTTACTTCAAGGGTCCGTCAGACTGTCATCAAAAATGGATAAAGGGCGGCGCATCATGTCATATTGATGAGATTTTCTCCTGCGAAATTCGTGTCAAACCGCAATCTTCAGTACCTCATCCACCTATTCGAAAAAGACTTTGTTTGCAATCTGGCTACGTGCCTTTCAAAATTGTTTTTTGAGGCCAAGTTTGGAATCGATCAAACTGTAAACGGTCTAAAAGACTTGGCACATTGTCAATCCGATGCCACTGGCACCTATTTAACACTGCTCTGACATTTACACAGGTTCTCTTTTCCTTGCGTCCGAGCTGCAAGACTGCTCATTAAATTGTCGATGAATCGAATCAAGAAAAAACGAGGGCAATCCACTGAACTTCTCTAATGCATCTCTTTGGCAGTTGTCCATCGCATCCCATTCTTACAGATAGTACCATCGCCCTGGAGGTTCACAGTCTATTTTGTGTATGTGAAGTGCTGTCAGCTACTTCCGGGGTCCTCTCCACGTGTTCTTCACCCAGTTTATGGGCAGTGCGATGGAATTCTTCTTCCAGAATTTGTGATGTTGTCATACTGCTTGCTTCAAAATCAACGCACACAGAGTACTTGTATTAAATGTGATATTGATTTTACATCTCCCATTCTTCTGGGATCTATGCCATTGATAATCCCTACCTGTCAGAATCACTGCTCCAGTGCATCCTTGGGAGGACTTTGGAGATGCCATAAACATCACTTAGGGTAATTTCTTGTAAGGCAGTAAATAGGCTTAATGCAAAGGTCTTCTCCACCTGCCTGTATATGTGAGTATGTACCTCTTTGCGGATTATCCTCAGGTCTCTGCAGAGGGTCAGGAGGTTTCTGAAGGTCTCCACGCAGCCAAAAAGGTGAGGTTCGGGGACTTCCGTCAGTCACTGAAGGTCTTCAGAAAGGTTTTTGAGGTGGGTACTGAGCGCTGAGCACTGAGCTCATCCCGCTTGGTCCCTGCTCATTCAGTCACAATTATGCACTAAGTCATGTACCTGGTCCACATATGCGGCAAGAGGCTGTCCAGATGGTAGATTCGGGGGGCTACGCAGCAGGAGGAAGTCATAATGGCGGGTTTTGTGAATGAGCAGCAGGAGGTCTGGGCCGCGGGTTTTGGCTGTCATACATAGGGTTTTTGGTTTGGATAGGGTTGGCTGCAGGTACTGAGGTCGTGACAGGTTCGACAAAGGTCATCGAGCAATCACTGCATTTAAGGCCTTTATACTCATAACCTGTTTAGCTATGTTTACAGGGGTTAGGTAACCCTGTTCCATTTAGATGAGGCTAGCTGGGTGCCCTGAGCTAAACTGCAGGTGGCCGGCTCAGCCTATGTACAATAATGTCTTTGTATAATTAAACCCATAAATATGCAATCTTATCACCACCATACTGAGCTGAATGTTCTGTCAGATGCTGCCAAGTTTATAGTGATGCCGTATAATGCTGGTCGGCATAGATTGGCATCATAGGCAACAAGCCCGCTGAGCCACGAACCAAAATCAAAGATATAGCTCAAATTCAAAGTTCCGTACTCACCCAGCTTAAATAAAATACTTCTCAAGTTCAATATGTGCTCGAAAAACTCCCCACAGACCATTCTAAATTCAAGATATTGCTGAAATGTATGTATCACGAAAACGCCACTGATTCTCCCCGTTTTTTTTGCCTCTGCAATATGAGGAATGAGTATTCTCTAGCAAGAGAATGATTGCCACTCACCAATATGTGTCATTATTCACCACTGCCCTCAGCCCAGCCAGTTCACTGTTGCATACCTGACCAAAATCAAAACAACAATTACCACCATGATCGCACTCTCCACGCCTCCTCTTGCATGTACTCCTCCCGCCTGGCCAACATGAGCCAGGCCAACATGAGCCAGGGAATTGTCGTGAACTGATGAATCATCAGCCTATTGCACACAAAGTCAGTTACTCTATCTACCCCACCAAAATGAATCAACTCACCTCTAGATTGTGCAATAGATTCTGTTCGATACGACGGTGGCAATATGGATGGAACCGTCGTGAAGGTCTGCCAGTAAAAATAATATTGCATTGAGGCATTGTGAGTGTGGAGAAATAAAGGTGTACAAACGAAGCCATACGATCCACTACACCCCTCCCTTACTCAACAACTTGCCACTGTGTGTGTATCAGTACACCATACCGTATTGCTTCATTGACAAACCCTTCCCGATTTGCAGCTGCCTCCAAAAAGAAGGCTGCTCCTTTGACCTTCATTTCCTCCGCTTGTTGTGCAAGAGACTTGCCAATCTCAGGACAGTCGAATCTAGGATATCAACCTCGTATAGGAGATTGTATAGTCCTCGATCAGGCCAGTCACCATGATCTTCAGCTCCATCCTGACCTCTGTCTCGCGGACGTCTGGAGCGCTTTCGGCTCTGTTTGCGAATATTCGATTTCGACAGTCTCGTCAGAGGCTTGCACTAAACGCCAAAATTTGTTTTCAACATCAAACTCGGAAACCGTAACATTGCCGATATGATTAGACAATTGCTACTTCTGACTGAGGTGGAGGATGTGACTCAAACCAGTAGCATCGAAATTTGAGGTCTCGGGCCTGGAAACTAGATAAACTGTGTTCCTCACCATCATCGAAACCAAAGTCGCCTCCCATCCCTGCTAGACAGGTAAAACAAAACCACTGATCTTTGGGTATAGTATCCAGGGGAGGATTGAGACAGAACATGTGAGATCCTGTTTATAGAGTGAGCTACGAGATGTGGGCATTGTCGAGTGTACATACCACGATCACAGCCATCACAGAGTAACATAGCATCAGGAACCCTTTTTGACCTGGCAAACCTGGCAAACTTGAGTAAACCTGAGTCAACCTAAGTCAACCTGAGCTGATCTGGGACTAACCTAGACATGACCTGGGCTGACCTGGGTTGACTTGGGCTAACCTAGACATGACTTAGGTTGACCTAGCTGACCTGAAAATTGAGACTTAAACCTGGGACTGACCAAGGTTGACATAGGTTGATCCAGGTCAACCTTGAGGCATCCAGGTTAAAAAGGGTTTTTCCTGATGAGATCTCTCCGTGATTTTTCTTGCTGCATATTTCACAATGTTGCTACTAACATTAATCGAGCATCAAAGAAAATAAAGATACTGACTTCGGCTTTGATTGTGTCAGCCTTGTCGGAGCAGCGTCAAAGCAGCATCACAATAAGGTATCCGTTAGAAATCACTGAGTCTTGATGGAATGATGTCTGGTTGCCATTGAATGTTGAACTTGTGGTTGACATTGAGTCATTAAACATAAGCAAGTTCAGACGCCAGGAACTTTTGAGGCTCGAAGTGCAACTGAAACCCAGCGTAAACAGAGGGAGAGGTGAGTTAGTTCGCCATATTTCGGAATAAGTTCACCAAGTCGACGGCATACACAGAATGCAATCATGGTGATTGCTCATATAGCTGCATGCATTGGTTTGCTGAATCAAGATGTTGATGGAGTGTTTGAAGATGGTTCAAAAGGTTATGTGGCAGCATCTTGCATTCCATTCGGCATTGTTGAATATGTACCAGAGTTGAAATCTGTTCAACCAATTCTGAATTGAGTTTGACATCCACCATATTGTGTGTGAGTATCTTTAGTGATGGAGTTCAATAACCTGGAGAGTACGACTTTCAGCAGAGAAATAGGTAAATCTTGCTGGAGTTGTGCATCTGTCAACTCTGCATGAGGTGTAATCCATCGAAGAAGATGATGATTGGCTGGAACGAGGGGCTGGAAAGGGCTGGGATCCCAGATAGTGACTAGGAGCCTTTTTTGGGGAGAGAGATGAAGTAACTATTCGCAGATTGAGATAGATGAAGTTGAATGCCTCAGCAGAATCAGTGAGGTCACCATCATGTACAGTACAATAATTATTAAATCTTGATTTGAGTTGGAGGAAGTGGAGGAAGCAATTGAGATTGAGTTCATCAAGTCTGAAGGATCTCTATCCACGGTGACAAACACGATCCCAAGTGAATCGGATATGCCAGGTTGAATGATGACTCAACAGACTGGAATATGAGTGTGATTAGGTGGGAGGTGGAAGCAGCGTAGGTTTGATGAATACACAAATTGATAGGGTCATTTGAGCTCCTGCCTTTGGAGTGAGAGATAACAAGTTGTTGTTCCATTACTATCTGAGAGTTGAATGTTATGAAACCGAATCAACAAGTATACTCAGGCTAGACGCTCAAGAGGGATGGCTTCAAGCATGAAAATTGATGCCAATACCCCAGGATGTGGAAGCATCAACAGCCTATGTATTGGAGTTCAAGAAGGCTGTAGTTCCGAGAAAGTCAATGAATCATTCATCGAGGCATTGGCGCCACCAGCACAGAAGCTTAATCGGAAGATTGAACCTTAGTAATCAAACCTCAGGAAGCAAATTCATTCAACTTGAATGATGACATGAAGTTGGAGAGAAGTAAGTGTGAATTTTCATCCTTAGTGATTGATGTGATGACCCGAATACAGACACTTCAGCCTGAGGTATTTATGTTGTGGATCCAAGAATCAGGACTGGGATGAAGACAAATACCAGGTTTTTTCTTTCATGATCCTTTATTGAAGTGAGTATATTAATAATTGATCAATTGCCGTACTTACCTAGGCAGTATGTCTCTTCCTCACTTTCAGCACCAGAGTCATGCTTTGAGGAACATACAACTTCCTGTCAAACCGTAATGATCTGTGTTTGTCACAAATGTAAATCACTACCACTTTTGACTCGAAGTTGAGTCTTGTGGTATGTCACTCTTCATGTTTTACTTGAACATTGACCCAAAGAGAGGAGAACATGCTATATACCTACATTTCAAACATGATCTCAATAGCAAGGGATTCAATTGGAGCAGTCACAGTAGTTTGTCAGGTAAACTACAAAGTGTTCCTACAGAGCAGCTACACGACAGCTACATGGTAGCTACATTACAGCTGCATCACAGCTGCATCACAGCATCGCCGATTCGCAGCAGCTACACATCAGCTACACAGCAATGTCACAGCAGCATCACAGCAGCTACACGACAGCTACACAGCAGTGTCATAGCAGCTGCACAGCAGCTACACAGCAGTGTCACAGCAGTCGCACAGCAGCTTTACAGCAGCATCACAGCAGCATCACAGCAGCCGCATAGCAGCTACAGTGTAATACCAATTGACTATCAATTGACTATTTCTTGGCTACCAATGCTTATTGGAAGCTACTCTCTTAATTTCAAGTTCAGGCAATGATTCCAAAGTACTCTAGAAATGTATGAAGGTTTGTTTACCTGTATTTGTAGACCACCATAAAACCCTCATAGTGGGCTTGGATTCACTTCTTTACTGAAGATATTCACTCTGTGAGGGTTTATAGATATAAATGTTATGACTCATGAGTAGTTGAAGGACCCAGATCAGACATAAAAATCAATATCTGAAGTCACAATCTCTAAGAGCAAAATTCTGCAGACTTGCATTTATCAACATAAGTAACTTAAAGCACTAAATAACATTATATATGCCATCTCTGTCCATTAATATATACTATAAGCCAGTAGTTGAAGGACACAGATTAGACACAAAAATCAATATCTGAAGTCACAATATGACAGTTCTGTAGACTTGCACTCAACTTGCACTTATCAACATAAATTACTTGAAGCACTAAATAACATTATATATGCCTTCTCTGTCCATTATACACTGTAAGCCATCTACAACAGATCTAATTAGCAGTGTCACAGCAGCCGCAAAGCAGTGTCACAGCAGCTGCACCTCGAGAAAGCAGCTACAAGTGCAGCTGCTGTGATGTGCGGCTGCTTTTTCTGTCTACCGTTGAAGGCAAACCACTCATGACTCTGATTGTAGCTCACCCTAGCAGGGGGTTCAGTGAGAGGACTAGAGGTGCAGAAGCTGAAGCAGTGAATCAGGAAATTTTGCCACTTGGTGTTGGTGTACTCAAGTGCTCCGCTCCAAAAAATGTTCGTAGGGAAGAATGACCCTACTTTTGATCTGGGTTAAGAGACCGGGTACTTCCCGATAGCCCAATAATTGACCCAGATCTGACCATTTCTTTGCTTTAGATACCTATGACATGACTGAGAACTGGGATCAAAATACAGAAGAACATACCGCCCAATTTATGGACCTCTTTCCTCAACAGCCAGAGATCCAAAGGCTTGTTGTTGATGGTCAGAACTACGACACGTGGATTGCCTTGCTGTGAGTGAAAGCGATACAGCTGCTCTAAAAAGTTGAGTTTGGCTCTGGACGAGGCTTCTATTGAGTTTAGATGCTGACAGTAGTTGGGGGAAGGAAACATGACTCTGAAGGAATCATCATGTCAGTCCCACAAAGTGAAATAACTGGTGTCGGATCGTTTTTCAAGATTAATAGATTTTGATCGTAAATCTCTTCAACACAATTACCAAACTGCGCAGTGTTATGATTTCCACCCTTTAGCACCCACCTTATCAGACGCCCAACCACGTGCCTTATCAGAACCCTATTCATTTCACATTCCTATCACCCTATCTTTCATTTCCCTTATCCGCTATCTCTTAAATTAACTTCTGATAGCTTATCACGAACATGAGGCAGAGATAGCTTATCTCTTTCCCTTTGTATCTTTCCCCTCTAACCTTATCCTTTACGCCCCAAAGATAACCACTCAGTATTTAAACCATTAGCTATTCGCTGTATTCTTTAGTTTTGGTATTATAAGTTTCACCGAGTCTTTGAGTGGCCTGATAAGCTCTCATTTTGCTCGTCGCCTTACAAAATACCAAAACTAAATATCACCTCACTCAACTCGGTCGAACAAACGACTGCCAAAATTCTCACTCACTCACCACTCACAATAACCGAGATCGTTCAGATCATCCTCAGCCTTTATCTCATCCTCATCATCTACTCTCTCCTCCGAGTCCTTTGGCACTGTCTTGAACGACGCCGTTGCATCAACCGATGACTCAGAGTACGACAGAGCCGTCATATCGGAGCAACTCACCTGTAAACTCTCACTATCCTACTTGGTAGTACCGTTGACAAATGGGAAGTTCCCAATAAAAAGACAGACGACAGTAAGCAGACAAAACTAACCGGTTTTGAATTGCTAACGGCTTTAAGTGGCGTTTGTGCACACAGAGGCTGAACAGCAACAAAAAACTCGGAACAATCAAATACTCCGACAATTCCACCAAACACAAATTAACTCAAACTTTACACCATACATCGCCATCCACCAACACATCAACGACATCGTCGACAGATACTCTGCTCCGTTCGACTATACACCCGGACCTATTAGCAGAATCTACTACACTCATCTCTTCACACAGGACTGGATTAGTCGAAGAAAGATGTACGAAAGCGTCGCCACTGAGACTGAGCCAGAAGTCAAAGAATACAAAGACAGCAGCACCAACACTAACCCAATAGACTACACCACTCACATTCCTCTAGCGACTTTCATAAGTCTTAAGAAAAGATTCGACGACATCAATCGAGGAAAGTGGGGGCATCTCTACGAAGATACCAGAACCAGCACAGACAACACCAGCACAGACAAAGGAATCAATATGGACATAAGCTTTGGGTTCGACACCGCAGCGTGGTCAGAACCATATCAGTCAGAAGAAGGCAAACTCCTCACAGCGGAGTTAGAAACATTCAATCACATCAGCACCACGAAGACGCCAGCACGGCGCAACAAACGCAAATGACAATCAGATGAGGAAACACCCCGGTGTTCTCCCAGATTCAAACGAGGGTAGCGAGACAAGCACAATTGGAAGATTGGTTTATAACCACTTGCTGACGATTTAGTGCACCAAATACAGATTATTTGAAAATTTGGGGTGTTCTCAAAGCAGCTCTTGAAAAGGAGTCACATTACATTCACTCAGCAGACCTACTGTGGACACTGAGCATCTTAACTGATGAAGAAAGAGATTTCTTTGATGAAATCCAAGACCAAGAACTCATTGAACAAACTGACCCCATCACCGTTGAAGAGACCCTTAGGGCTCTATACAATTTCATCAAAGAACACGACGCCCGCCACATCTATACCCAGCACGTCCACACCCGTCAGAATAACCCGAGAATGACTAATAGTCTTGGCCCCACTTGACCTAACCAGATACATCAATCACATATACGGACCCAACCACTTTGTAACCCACGTACAAGTCGACGGATCATATCACGTCTATCGCAACATATACATTGGATATATCCCAGAAATAAAATACGACTCAGACAGAAAAACCTTCGAACCGAGAGACGTCATCATCACAACAGATTTTCTTGAAGAAGCAGTAGAGGAATACCAATTTCTTGATACTTGGGCAGAAGATCTCGAAGACATCCCAGTACCATTTGAAGAAACCTTCTCCACTCCACCCGAATCACCAGAACCTGAAACCCCTCGAGTTCGAACTCAAGAATTACCAACTATCAAAGAAGAATCCACAGAACCTTCTATATCAATTCCCTGACACCGAACCTTGACACCAACTAAATCATCCCTGTGCCAAGTTCATTTCCAAACATGACAGATATGGACACAGCCGCACCATCAACTTCGACCTCCAGCGTCAAAATAGACACTACCAAATCACCCTCATATTACTTTCCACCAGCCAATCATCCCGATGCCCGGATCATCGCCGAACTAACTCTGTATGTTCAAAGACGAGCAGCCAAAAAGTATTTCGTCAGAGTTCACGGAAGCACACTAGTGGACGGAGCCTATGAAATCCATCAACACGCAACGAAAAGAGCGTTAATGGGAGAAGTGATCCAAGTATTTAAATCAACAGTGGGGATGATGGGAACCATCTTGCTATGACAAGAAAACAGTGGAACCATCCTTATAGAACTGGACGCAAACCCCATGGGCTATGTCCAAACCAATCCAACTACCACGATCACTTCACGTGCTCCAAAAATCAAAATCGCTAAACCACCCAGATTCACAGGTGACAAAGCGAAATGGGAAGGATCCTTCCTAGCAGTCGATACATACCTTCAGGCAAATGCACCAGACTTTTAAAACGAAGAACAGAAAATCTGGTTCGTCATTTCTTATCTAGGTACAGAAGACGGATCCTCATGTGTCACTTCGGACTGGCTCCGAAACTGGAAAGAAGACAACTTTTACAACGGGACTCTAAACACCAACGATTATGACACATTTATCGCAAGCCTAAAAAGCTCTTTCGAAGATCCAAACTTACAAATAAACGCCACCAACGAGCTCAGACAACTTCGACAAGGAAAGGACTCTTTAACGGAGTACTTCACTAGATTCAAGCTCAAAGCAGCGACGGCAGGATATCGAAAGCTGGACAACGTCCTTATTGATCTTCTCAAAAACCAAGTACGACACAAAATTACCAGAGAACTATATCGAGGAGGGATACCGATTCCGATTCGATACGAAGCGGTGAAGCAAAGGCTGTACAACATCACCTGTAGGCATAGCTTTTGTGAATTATACAGGCTACAGCCTGAAAAACTGATACAGAAAACATGGCTGTAGCCTGGAGCAGGCTGTAGACTGTAGTTTTCAAAAACTGTATGTATATACACATTTCAGGCTATAGCCTGGGCCTGCTCTATACTGGTTCACTTTGGCTAGTTGGTTTGCCATGCCTTTAGGCTATAGGCTGAATTTTTTCAAAACTAATACCACTGGTTCATCTCAGCTGGTTTGTTTTGTGCCATGCTATAATTGGACTTCTAAAAATAGTTGAAAGAGCCAAAATGAATATGATAGAGATCATGGAAGCATGACCAAAGCATGACACATGAATGTAAGAATTAACTGTGGGAATTTTATATTCTGGTATTAATACAGAATGATATATAATAATAAAGATTATGGAATCATAATATCTAAACAAATGAGGTAAGCATTTGGCTGTGGGAATTTTGTATTTTGGTATTAATAGATACAGGATACAGGATATCTAATAAAGATTATGGAATCATGATATCTAAACAAATGAGGTAAGCATTGACTGTGGGAATTTGTGACCCAGAGATCAATGGCCATTTAAATGAATGTAAGAAATTTTTCCTATATGTTACACATTATATAACACATTAGGTAAGCTTTAATTGTGAGAACTTTTGCCACCTGGGTATCAGATATAAAATATTATAGTAAAGATTATGGAATATTATGGAACCACAATTATCACATCCCAATTAATAATATTTTCCATAATCAAAAATTGTAAGAGACCACTTCTAATGTCAACTAAGGCTACAATTATATCAAAAACATAGTATTTTACCTACTGGTAAAAGTCAGTGAAAAGCTAATATTTTAACATAATTTTCACCTTAGAAACATTTCAACTTTCCTTATGATATATTATGTAAATCATTTTCCCATTAGACAAAAGAAACATTTTCACATACCATTTTTCCAGTTAAAAAGGATACATTGCATCCAGACATTTTCCTTCCTCACAAAAGACTCATGTCAACATAAGATTTTCACTGAATGAAAAGTAGCCATAGTCACAAAGAATTTTCTTGTTGGAGAAAGGCATTGTGCTTGCAAAACATTTTCTCTTGGACAAAGGACAGGTATTGATGTATCATTTTTACTTGACAGAAAGGAACCATATTGGCAAAAGCTTTTCTCTGTAACAAAGGGCAGGTGGCAGTGTATCATTTTCCCTTGACAGAAAGCAATTGTGCTCACATGACATTTTCTCTGTGACAAAGGGTAAATGGTGGTATATCATTTTCTCTCAATGGAAAGCACTTCTTGTGTAACATTTTCTCTGCAACAAAGGGCAGGTAGTAGTGTAACAAAGGGCAGGTGGCAGTGTATCAACAGAAAGTTGAAAGAAGATAGAGTTGTGTGAAACTAAATGAGGTGATGAGTGCAAGGGTTCTTTGCAGGATGCACTTAGACCACTAATTTGACATTCTGGCACCAAGGTTTGCCCTGATCAAGAATGTGGGCATTGCAGATGTATTGAAGATGCTGTAAAATCTCTCTGGTTGCCAACACAGCAACTTCCATAAGACAGTGTTCTTTATCACCTCCACTATTACCAAGGGTGTCTTTGTTCTCAAGTTAAAATGTATTACTAAAATCTCCCTTTCTTGATTTAAAATGCATTACTAAAATCCCCTTTGTTCTTGAGTTAAAATATATTACTAAAATCCCTTTGTTCTTCAGTTGAAAAGCATTACTAAAATTCCCTTTATTACTAAAATGTATTGATAAATCTCCCTTTGTTCTTGAGGTTAAAATATCCTTTGTTTGACTGAGTCAAATTTCACTGATTTGGTCCACCTTTTGTCTATGGTTTATATAATTGTATTGGGTGTTAATATGGGATACTTTTGTAAACATGTTGTTTTGCTTGATAGTCATGAACCAGGGCTGTGCTGATCTAGTGTGTCCCAATCTCCTTGACTGTATGTTGCATTGTAATAGATATAAGGACCACTCTGTTATAGAAGTGTTTGACAAACAAGATTTGCAGCTGAGATTGCGATGACTGAATGAATGGGATGATGAAATGAGCTGGTGAATGCAAGGGTCCTTTGCAGAATGCACTTGACTTTCATTTTGCCTCAATGGAAAGGATGGCCACAATAGAGTTGTGTAGAACTAA
>QLOY01001352.1:0-22327 GCA_003313965.1 Megacollybia marginata
CGGTAATTTCCTAGGTTAGTTCGGACTCCTTTCTTGTATATTGGGACAACAATGGTTTCCTTGACGTTTCCTGGGAATGCCGAATTTAGTACCGTATAGTTGTGTAGTTTTACCACCAGTTCCAGTGTCTTGTCCGATAGTGCTTTGATACACCATTTCTCCCACCCGTCTGGTCCTGGAGATGGTTTAGGGTTACCTTTTCGTAACATGGCCCTGAAGCTTTGAACCGATGCTTCTTGAGGCCATTTAAAGGGGTCCGTCTGTACCTTTTGTTTCGCTTCTTGTACTGAGGGAGTTTCCATCCATGGTTTCGGAGTTTTGGGAGGGGGTTTGCGACTGTAGAGATTGCTGAAATATTGTGCCGACGCGGTCTTGACTTTTTCAGGTGACGATAGAATTTGTTCTGGATGGTCCGGGTCGCTTACCATCACTGGTAATCCAATCGGGCTGATTCCCTCGTTTACCATCCTTTTTGTGGATCCAGCTCGTAACACCCGTTTAATCCTTTGGGTATCGTTAGTACGAGCCTGGTTGTATGCCTCTTTGGATCGTTCCCTGTATAGTTCTCGTGCTAGTTGGTGTCGTTTCTTCTTTAGGGATTCTTCTATTGATTGCGTATTTTGTGATCGTTCATGTGCCATTATAGCGCGTTCCCTATACTGGTTAGTAGAGACAGATATTCGAGCAGCATTTCCCCTCTTTAATGAGAATATAACCCCTCCAATGTGATGAATTTCGGCTTTTAGGGCTTGGATCCAAGGGGACATTATATCCTTGATGGTGCTATGTTTCATACTCTGTGAACGACCAAAGCATTGTTCAGATACCGTTTCTAGGGCTTTGGTTAGCGATGTATACAAGGTAAGGAATGATTCATCATCTGTGATTGTTTGTTTTGATAGTTTTTCCGTTTCCACCATTTCGTCCATTTCTTGTTCAAAGCGGTGAAATAGTTCTTTTCCCTCCAATTTGTTCCTTGGGTATCGTATTCTTGGCTTTGGGAAGGATATGGCATTCACGGCTGCAGGTATGGATCCGCCAGGTGTGTCGGGAATCACTAGTGCTATAATTGGCCTGTGATCCGTTACTGGTACGTAGTCTGTCTTGTTTTTGGCAACTTGAACATTAGCCTCGATTATCCCAGTTCCTGATGTGACCAGTCGATCAATGATGCTTCCGCCATCCGAAGAATCTTTGGCTTTACAGGTCCAGTCTGTAAGTCTGTTTCGTAGTGAGTGCTTCCTCCATATGTCCTTGCCACCTGTTTCCTGTAGGAAAGTCAAGTAAGCCGTACGGTTTTCTGGGTTAGCTCTTTCCAAAGGAGATGTTGTAACATTTAGGTCACCTATTATAGACCAGCTATGTGGACAGCTTCTGCAAATCTCAGTCATTTTTTGCCAGAATGTAGTCTTTGCTCCAGGGTCCCATGGAGCGTATACTCCATATATCCTGTGAGGGAAGGCTCGTCCATCAGATGAGGGTAGTAGGATGTCTACAACCAAGATTCTTCCCCTTAGTACTCGGTCCGAGACTTGTAACCTTTGGACTATTTGTAGGTCTTTACGGATTCCAATTATCACGCCCCATTTCCAAGTTCCATCAGTAGGTTCAGATTTTTCTTCAAACATGTTGTAACAGTCCCCTGGGAGTTTTCCCGTAACAGGTACCTTTGACTTTAGTTCCGAGATTACGAAGGCCGATGGGTTTCGCGTTCTGATTGCCATGTTTATATGTTGGACCTTTAGGACGTTATTCATTCCGTTCGCATTCAACGCAAACAGAGTAAGTCCCATAGTTGGGGCCGTGCCTAAGCAAGTAATCGGGTATAGTATCAGCAAGCAGAGTATTACTAGTAGCAGAGACGGAGTCCCGAGACAAAGGTTTGTACAAGAAAGAGCATGTCTAGGGATAGATTCGGGCTTTTTATGTTTAAGATTTACAGAAGCGCATAAGGAGGATTCGGACAGATTTCTATCTTTAGTAACAGGTTGGGCAATGGGACTGTATCATAACCAAGCCAAGTTCTTTAGCCAGATTCCTGTCAGGAGCACAGTATCAGATCCAGGGAGAGACCAGGTAAGCCCAGAGAGACGTACAGAGTAGCTATAGTCATTCGTCAGTTTCCTTCCCTTCAGCGCCTGCTTAGATTGGTGCTGTAGAAAGTTCACATCAGTGTCCATTACCTCGCTCTCGGTCCGCTTCTGACGCTTGATCTGACTACCTTCTCCATCATTCTCCTCTTCCAAGATCATTTCGTGCTGAGTCATAGTCTCTAGCTTTTCCTCAGTCCTATTCCGCGCCACCCTTTTAAAGTTGCCTTTCGCAGGTAACCAGTTTATGTTTGATGCCGAGGGATTCCGCGATGCTGGACTCGGTGTTTGCGGTGATCCCTGTGCTGACGTGTCAGGTTGTGAAGGGTTCGGTCTTACCCTGTGCTTCTCCGACTGGGCAGGTGTTACGGGCATTTCTTGACTCGGCATATCAGGGATTGGCATATTAGGAATTGGTATGGGTGTTGTGGGGGTGGAAGGACGAGTAGGCGTAGTTTGGATCGGATTAGAAGTGATTGCTGGGGGGTTTATAGCGGGGGAGGCCAAGGCTGGAAGTGACGAGGTTGTCCTGTTCCTCTACCTCCTTCTCGATTTTGTCTATATCTTGCATCAACTTCTTTGCCTCTTCCTTCAGCGCTATTCTCTCTTCGTCATCAGCAATTGCTATTTCTGTCGTGACGCGGTCCAGACGGCGTCTAAGCAGGTCTGTGCGGTTCGATAGTTTGATACGCGAGTGTTGCGCAAACAGTGCTTGTCTAGTACCCGCCATCTCTACTGATAGGTTCTTCACAGAGGTGAGGAGATGGGACGCTCCTGCTTCTAGCATGGTGAATCGACGATCGACTGCGTTGAATTGAGTGATCTGTTCCTGCCGCATGTGCTCGACTTTTTGATCCAGCACCTCAAGGCGTTTCAGGACGTCACCGCCTGCTTTATTGATTACCATGTTGGTCCTTGTGGTTAGCCCGTCGATTGAGTTGATTTCGTATATAAGTTGTGGGTGTTGTAGGTGTAATCGATTAGCCTTTATGAACTCGTCATAAGTTTCTGCATCTCCCAGAATCTTTGCGGTCCAGTTCCAATTCTGCATCAGGAAACAATATGCATCAAGTTCTGGTATGATACGGCTGCAAATGAAAGGGGATTCTGAGTTGGCGTCATGTGGGTCTTTGAATCAGTGATAAAAGTAAGCATCAAGGGTATCTTTGAAGCTTGAGTCATAAGCTCCCGCTCCAATTACCGCCAGCTCGAAAGCATATATTGGGTCAATTTGTCGGAATGGGGTATTAACGTGTATGGGTTGGTTGGTTAGGGTTCAGAATTTAAGCGGGGAGGATTTGAGAGCTCTCTCAACGTCCTTTGTGTAGCGAAGCACCACTCCAGCTGCTTCTCCTTTGTCCATGACCCACGCTGAGATCGTCTGAAAGCCTAGCTTTTCCAATTCAGCTATCACCGCCTTGTTTCGTTCGTCTAGTTTGGGATCTCTGCGCTCTGATCTAGCTGCTAGTCCAGTTATGGCCGGTAAGCCATGCAAGCAAATCCAGGTAGATTTGTCAGTTCCCGCTTTCCGTGGTGCCCACCTGACGTCCCAGAACGTAGCAAAACGAATCTCGTTCCGGGCGAATTCTTCCGTTGCTCGGCAGGACAATGACCCTATGAAGAACCGTTTCCCCAATGGTGCAAGTGAATTCTGTTGTTTCGGTTGTCGCGGTCAAGATTTTGTTTCGAACCACATCAGCTGATGTCAGGCCACTCTTGGGAGTAACACCTTGTACAATGAGTTCGCAACCGACTGGAGAGATAGCTGCACCAGATAATATTTGTTGAATAGGAAAAGATGGGGAAGGTGGTCGTGCCGTTTGCCTACGTGGCAGAGTAAACGGGGGAAGTGGAGAGTTTGGCATTCGGTTGTGAGGGTCTCCTCTAATGCACTGATATTACTGTAAATGTTTAGTTTTTAGTTTATGAACGGGTTTCAGTTCAAATAATCGCTTTAGAGCTTGTTTTTCTGCAATTGTTTTTTGGGCGCTAACGCGACCGTGATGGTAATTGTAGTTGTTGTTACCTACAGTGTCCGATTTCAACAGGTTATGGGCCTTTTCTGATCAGCACTAAGCAACCTATAGCTCGCCTTTGATATCCTTGACTCGCCCGTCGTTCCCGTCGCGTATCCTCGCTGGCGGCATTTCATTCTTTTCCTCAACATCTCGACATCGGTCTGACATGCCGAAGGCTATCAACAAAGACGATATTTCTGGTGCTTCCGGAAGCGATGTAAAAACCCCTACTGCTATGAAAGCAGCCGACGCCAAAGCTCTAAAGGATGAGGAGATGTCTCCCGGGACACGAGCGGATTTTGCCACTTTCCTGACTCAACGTAAGTCCAAGGTCGATGACGCTGCTCGCCTCGACAAGACCCACCCATCGGTTGTTCATCAATCCATCTCTTCGTCCGCGTGGATCCCAGATACTCCTGTACTTGACTATTCTGCAAGGACTTGGATAGACTGGGACCGGAGTCTCTGTACTTCCATCGGCATGTATGGTTTCCTTTCGCTTCACCTGGAGTCCTCCTACCTTCCTCCTGCACCTTCCACCGAGCCTGTCGCCTTCCGCAACTGGAAGATGAATGACAAGGCGGTCTGTTCATTCATGCGCTCGAAGATGTCGGCCATTGAACAGGATTTTGTGAAGGACCCTTCTCTTACCGCCTCCCATATGTATTCCACTCTCAAGACCCGCCATGAACAGCGCGGTCCCACCATGCAGTTGACCATGATTGCCGACGCACTTGCTATTGATTTCCAACGAAATGTTCCGCTCGATCAGACCGTACAATGCATCAGGGCTGCCAACGACACCATTTGGGCCATGGGTGCGCCTTCAGCTGAAATTTTCTTGTCCTTGCTGCTTGTTCGCGCTCTCAAGAAGCATTACCCGGTTCTTTACAGAGATATTGACAATTCGCTGGCGTCTGCAACAAAACAATCTCCTTTCCCATCCAGCGCCATCATCAATTGAATTGCGCGTGAACAGATTGATCCGAAAGAGCCGGACGTGTCTCCACCTGTCCCGGAGGCTCATGTTGCCCAGTCCGCTTCTAAGTCACGTCCGCGTTGCCCCAATCCTAACTGTGGCCGTGAGGGTCATACATTGCCCTATTGCGTCAGGGAAGGGGGTGGTATGGCTGGGAAGACTGTGAGCGAGGCACGAGCAAAGCACAAAGAGGACCAGAAAGCGAAATCGGGCTCTTCTTCTTCTGCTACCATTGCCGAGGCTCATTTTTCCAGTCTTACGTCCTTATCCACCTCTCCCTTTTCGTCTGTTATTGACGCATGAGTGCATTCCTCTATGACTGCAGCCGATATCAGTGAGTACGAGGCTTCGCTTTTGATGGAGGATCCGGTCCCTTATGCTGCAATTGACTGGTGTTCTGCTTCCTGTGATCACGTTGCTTTTGAGGCCATGATAGCATCGCCCCTCTCATCCGTCCAGCGGATCTCTCAGGTTGGGTCTGATTCCCCGTACCTATCTGATTCCTGCGTGTCCATTCATATCTCATGCGAGCATGGAGATTTTTTCATGCTGCGGCCTCTATCTACTCCACGCAATGTGCAAGGCTTGGGTGGTAGCACCGTCGAGGCAACTGGTATTGGGGCTATCAAGATCAAAGTAGCAAAGGGTTCCTACATGTTGCTTGAACCTGCACTTTTCATTCCGACTAGCACGGTGCGCTTGGTGTCTGCGGCGTTGCTGGCTAAGGTGGGTTTCGTCACTTCTTTTGACTATCCGCGGTCTGAGATTCGTAATAAGCGTGCAGGTAAAACCCTTGTGGCTACTGGCGAATTAATTCCAGGCCGTAACGTCTACAAGCTAAACCATCTCTCTATCGTTCACCCCTCAACCACAAATAATGCGCCCTCCGACGATCATGCGTACCTGTCTCAATCTGCTCGTATTCCCTCCCTTGACACTTGGCATCGCAGGCTAGGCCACGTCAACAACCAGGCTATTCTTGACATGGCCACAAAGGGTCTGGCTGTTGGGATGCCTGTTGACTTGTCTGTTCACCCGCCTGTCTGTACTTGTTGTATCTTGGGGAAACAGAAGCGAAATAGTGTGCTGAAAGTTCGTGAGGGACCAAAGTCTGATTGTCCGCTAAAGAAGGTGTACATCGATTTGTGCGGTCCCCATATCTTGTCATCGTCGAAGAATAAATACAGTGTCGACATTCTTGACGATTTTTCGGGTTTTCCTTGGTCTTTTGGGGCAAAATGTAAGGACTCGGCTTATGACATTGTTGTGGCTTGGGCGAATCGAGAACAAGTGCGAACAGGGAACAACATTGTCTACATCAACATTGATCGAGGCGAACTAAGAAGCGAGCGTTTTGACAAGTGGTGTGCTGAGAGAGGGATCTCTGTAACTTTCACTGCTCCCGACACTTCTGCGCAGAATGGCTGTGGGGAACGCATTCACTTGACTCTGATGGATCAGGCTCGTGCTATGCGACTATCTTGTGACTTGCCACCGAACCAGTGGGATGAGTTTATGGCGACAGCGGCTTACACACGCGCCAGGACTGCAAGCAAACGAAGCGGGATGACACCTTATGAGCTTTATGAGGGCAGAAAGCCGGATTTGAGTCACTTACGGGAAATTGGTTGTAAAGCTTTTGTCCTTCAACCGAATAACCCAAAAGTTGGGCCTAGAGGGGAAGAGTTTGTTCTCATTGGCTATGCACTGAACTCCAAGGTGTACCGCTGCTATCACTGGCCCACTAGACGGGTCGTTGAGTCATTTCACGTCAAATTTGTGGAACGGAAGGACGAAGAGGAGTGTTTTTTCCATCCTGGACGTATCATCAACACTGATCCTGAGCCTGATTCCCGCCTTGTGAGGGAGAAGCAAATGGGGACCCAGGAAATGGTCAGACCAATGCCAGGACCCTCTGAGGTTTCTCAAACGCCGGTAGACCTTACTCCTCATACCGACCGTGAACCGGGACCCTCTGAGGTCAAGCAAACTCCGGTAGCGGCGGCTATGACAATTAATACGAATACAACCGTAGAACCTGAACCGGGACCCTCTGAGGTCGAGAAAACTCCGGTGAAGAAGGCTACTACCATTGAAACCGTTGATGATGAAGACGAATGGGACCAGCCTAGTAACCCAAAACGTATACCGAAACCGACAGAAAAGAAGGCAGCCATGATGCAGGAGGAGAGTGGGAGAGCAGCCCAGAAGGCGAAACATGTTGAACGGGTTCGCAACAAGGGTATACCATCCTCTTCCAACCAAGAAGCACTGTCGGCTTTCCTTGACTCTGTTCGCCGAGGGGAGCAAGGCCCAGACTCCTCGATGCCTTTTGATGATCTCGATGACATGTTGGATGGCCTTGCGGCGTTAGGTGAAGACTTACCGGATGTTGATGACCCTACCAGCTTTCGTGCCGCTATGCTAACGGATTATCGTGAGCAGTGGCGACAGGCTTGTCAATCTGAGATTTCTGGAATGGAGGATATGGAGGTATTTACTCTTGTCCCGTGTTTGGAAGTTCCAAAAGATCGCAAAGTTTTGAAAGGGAAGTGGGTCCTCACTGTCAAACGGGACAAGGCCGGGGAACTGACACAGTTCAAAGCCAGATACGTTCTCTGTGGATACGAACAGATTTTGGGTCGTGATTATAATCGTACTACCTCCCCTACCGCTCGTATGGAATCGTTCCGACTTCTACTGCACATTGCGGCTTCTCTCGATTGGGACATGGCACAATTCGATGTAAAGCAAGCTTTCTTGAATGGGGTCCTAGATCCTGACGAGGTCCAATTCATGGCGCAGCCGGAGGGCTTCCATCAGGAAGGAAAAGAAGATTATGTCTGGCGTGTGGGGAAGGGTATCTACGGAATGCATCAGGCGGGACGAATCTGGAACAAAACAATGCATGCGAAGATGATATCTTGGGGGTTCACTCGACTGGATTGCGAATACTGTGTCTATGTGCGTCATTCTGGGGGGGTTACTGTGCTTGTTGCGATCCACGTCGATGATTTCGTTTCGGTCGCCAGTTCCAGAGAAGCAAATGAGGAGTTCAAATGCCAGCTCGAATCGGAATGGACTATCGCTGAAAGTGAGGCTGACTTCTGTCTAGGAATTGAGATAGAAAGGGATCGTGAAAATCGACTCATTTACATCTCACAAACGGCCATGATTGACAGGATTGTTGCAGAATTTGGACAAACGGATGCATACCCTGTATCGACGCCCATGGTGGAGAATGCGAATTCCTTCCTGACTCGACCGTCAGCTGATGACATACTCTCTGAGGAGGAGAAGTCTTCCCTGGCTAAACTCCCTTACCGTTCCCTCATAGGCCAACTTCTCTACCCCAGCCTTGGCAGTCGTCCGGATATTTCGTATGCTGTTCGCAAACTCTCAGAGTTTCTCGACTGTTACAGACGCTCTCATTGGGATGCAGCTATACGGATCGTGCGCTATTTGAAAGGGATGAGAAAGTTGTGGCTGTGACTCGGTGGTGGTGCTATTGATCTGCAGGGTTTTACCGACTCGTCTTGGGGAGATTGTTTGGACGGCCGGAAGTCTTCGATGGGATACTGTGATACTCTAGGAGGAGGGTTAGTATCCTGGTCAGCGAAGAAACAGAAGGTGGTCGCGACATCATCCACAGAAGCAGAGTATATCGCTGCTTCTGAAGCCTGCAAAGAAGGTTTATGGCTTCGGACAATGCTATCCCTCATGGACTTACCCAACGTATCAACCGATGCTTCCAGCGATCAATTAGGTTCCCTTGAACAGTGCGGTAAGAAAGACGGAAACGGTGTTCCACTCTATTGCGACAATAATGGTGCTGTGTGCCTGGCCCTGGATCCTCAATTCCATTCACGCTCCAAACACTTCGACATTCGCTATCATTTCATACACCAATGTGTGGATGAAGGAAAAATATGCATTAAACGCATACCGACGAGCTCTAATCTTGCTGACATCTTCACAAAACCTCTGTCTGTTATCCCTTTCACACGATTCCGCGGTCTGTTGGGACTATGCTGAGAGCGAGGAGGAGTGGTCGAGAGTTGTTTTTCTTCTTTGTTTTTTCCTTTCTTTTACTCACGTCCCTCGGTATTGACATCGAGGAGGAGTGTTGAGCCTAATGTTACAATGTCACTACCACGTGACTGTATATAGGCGTGTTTGGTCTTTCCTCAGTCGTTCTATCACTAGACGCTGAGGTAGGCATTCCAAACTATGGAAAGACACTATACTAATACCTAGATAGCTAACTAGTGTTACCTACAGGTATTATTCAGTCATTCTATCACTAGACGCTGAGCTAACTAGTGTTACCTACAGTGTCCGATTTCAACAGAGATCTCGTCAATAGTTTTAATATATTAGATCGTAGTCGCGCAAAAGGCTAAGCTCAAGCTTCATTGTCTATATAGATGGGCTACGAGGGGCAAACGCTCTCCAAATTGCCGCGAAATGCCAGCTGTGAGCTTAGTCAACAGAAGCGCAGCCGCCACTTTCGGTAATTTGGCAATCTATCCGCAGACTTTCTCACCCTCAATCGTCATCTTAAACCTGATTCCAAGGGGGCACCGGAAATAAAATTGAGTACTGCACGTCGACTAAATTTTTAAGGACCTTCTGGCTGGACCTACCTACCGCAAGGTCACGTGTATTGCCTTTTAAGGCAAGAGTTCCCATATCTGGATTCCTGGGGTAGGAAGTGGTTTATACATATATGAAACAGAGTAATGTAGGTTTTTTTGCTTAACATTACCTTGTCTGCATGTGTCAACTCACATCTGTAGCTGATGTCCTGGCACATCATACCATCATGTGACCCAGGGTAGAATTGAGTTGATAAGCCATCGGAAGCTGTATCACTGTGAGGAACAGTTATTTACAGGTCTTTGATGTTGTTTCAAGCTCAATAAAACCATATAATTCCAAAAAAATAGAGTGTCAACTAAATTTTGTCCGGTGCCCCCTTGCCTGATTCATCAAAGTAGATGTTTTTTTAGAACCGAAGATAATTCCAAGTCCCCGTCTCTATTTTGTGAAACCTTGACAGTTTGTGCTGCCATATGGAATGTGCTAGCATGAATGTGAATGAGTTTACAATAGGAAATAGACTTTGATGCTGTGGGTATGATAGCATGTGGAACTATCAGCTGCATAATCCTTCCAATCTCACAATTATATATGGATCTGCCACTGGCTGCTGCCAAGAAACCAGGAACTAGTATGCCCTCCAGAGAAAACGATTTTTGTCAAAGATTCCTTGTTTGGCACCCGGAGCTGCGACTGTTTGGACAGTGGAACTCCATGGAAGAACTATTAGTGGTAGCTTCAGACAAAGTGAATCCATTCTGCATGCAAGATTGATATCCCCTTGGTATTTCTAGTTGTGGACCAGGCTGCCAGATATTTTGGGCTTCGACATAAACAACTGTGTTCCTTGCCTGTATCAGTCGGCCAAATCAGAGGAAATGGATCTGATCCTAGCTTTTGGTAATCAAGGATACCACATTCAAGCCTGAAGTGATGAATTCAGTCTGGGGGGGCTCTGTAATGGAATTAGTAAGTCTGATTGAATCTCAATGGATCAGTGACTTACCGATCTATCAAGACCAAATATGTCATCCCCTGCTTGAACCTCACCAATGATTCCCAGACTTTCTATCACCTTCTTAGATACTTCTTGACGGTTCTTGAACTTAACCTGTTCGTACTATATAAGCTCTTTATCCTAGAATTGTAATTCTTTCATTCTTGAATACACCTAGTTTCTAAATTTGTGAGGGATCTCGTAAGTATCACTCAACAGTTCTAAGCTCATGTCTTGTGCTGACCTCTGAACTCGTCAAATTGATTGAACTCAACACATCTTCAGACTGTTAAGCTCATTGTTAAGAAACTAAGATTATTTGAGGATAACTCACTAAGTTTGTAAGAAGTTTTGAGCTCTGTGAATGCCATGGTTCACTACAAGCCCCCACTTACATTCACCACCAGATCCTATGAGGAGATATTGCTTCTCAAAGCAAATGTTGACTTGGCATGTACATTCAGTAAATGGGACATGATCATCAGAGATTGCTGTTCTCTTGTGCTGTGAGTTGGTGGCCTGCTGACACCATGCTGGACCACTTTTGTGAAAGTGGATAGCATCACCATAAGGTTGGTCAAGTCTTTGATGTCAAGATGTTCCAAAATATTGGGGCCAAACCCTTTCTGGTGAAAGGCTTGCTTGTACTCAGTAGCTCTATGAATACCAAGTGAAGTTTCAGCATATGAGAGGAAGCGAGTAGGTTTACTCAGAGTGTTCTGATAAGGAGAGGCATGGGGAGGAGGTCTAGCTGGTGATATGGACTTCTGTTTTGGAGTATTCAGCGACTGGCAGAAGGACAAAACACAGTAGTGTTCATATTGGCAAGGCATGAAATGTCAGAAGGCCCAGAGGAGTTTGAGGAAACAGATGCAGAAGTGCTTGAGGACCAATGGTTGCAAAAGGAAACAAATCAGAAAGAGATGAACAATGCTTGGTGGGATCAAAGGCAAGCATGTTGGGAGGTTTGTCTACCATTGATGATGGCATCAACCCATTCATTAGCCATTGCTGGCATGATGATGACACTTTCCCCAGTTGCAGAGCAGGTGTAGCAAAGTGACTTTTCTGAGCTGTTGCCATACTTTGCCTGCAGTTCAGAGCGAGCCTTAGCCTGCTTCAGATGACTTTCATCATCCTGTAATCAGTTGAATAAGACTTTGGAATTGCCAAGGGGGTCTCGGCATTGTAATACCACACATGGGGTCAGTTTATTTTTTAAGGTCAACCCTAGGGTATCTACCTACCTGAGGGTCATGTGATTACCTTTTTTGGAAGGTGTCTGACATCATTGTAGACGTCTTTGTATGGCAGATGACCGGCAATAGCCTGAGGGTCATGATCATTGTCAGGCTCATCTTCATCTGAGTCTCATGATGCCTCACTCTCTAAGTTCCTGTAAACAAAGGTCTTCTTCATACTCCTCCTCATCTAGGTCACCCAAAATCTGAGCAGTCGTCCTAAGTAACAAATAAGGGTGCTTATATATAGATACCACAGGATGTACCCTAAACTCATCCGCATGATGAGCATGATGAAATTTCACTGGTGGCTGCTTTTTGGTTGTATTCTTTTGACGTGGTACTCTGTTACAGTCCATCTGCAATTTTTTTTAGTTTGTTTCTCAAAATTTATCAGCTGATACTTATCAAGCTCAGTGCATTGTGGTTGAGTACAGTGATAGGTTGCATAGTGCATACCTCTGATGGGACTTTGCATATCAGACCAAAGCATTGCCAAAGTGCAGAAAAATTCAGTAGACTTACTTAAGCAGGTAACCAAACACAACTGATGATCACCATGCTTAACATCAACAGATGTTGTTTCTGGAGCTTCTGCAAGCTTGGAACAGGTTCTAATTGAAGATTTCAGCATTCACATGAATATTTGATACTAATTTAGTATATTTCCAAAAATGTTTTAAGATGGTCACCAGGGGGTACCTACCTCCTACCTCGTGTGACATATTAAAACTCCGGTACCCTCTTGGGAATTGCTATATATTAGGAACATACTTCTTTGGAGCTTTCATGCACTGAGCTCTCACTACCAGAGTGGGTACCATTGGCAGGTTTGGTACCATTCTTTTTCTGTACAGTGGTTGGTTTTGGTTTGATTATAAGGAGAACACCTACCTTTCTGCTAAGGCTCTTATTGAGGGCAGCATTGACATGTTTTTGATTGAATGTGACAAGAATGGGACAGTGATTCTTCATTTGGATGATATCGGTGGCAAATTTCTTGAATTCAGTACAGTTATCAACATCAAAGGCTTGAGAAGCCCTAGCAAATGTTAAATTTGTAATAAGAATGAGATATAGGGCTTATGTTGCAGGAGGAATCTGGAGTTTGATAGTAAAGAGCAGCTTCTCATCAGCACAGTTTTCCAAGTCAAATGTCTTCAGAAGGGTATCCAAAAAGCTTTGGTAGCAAGTCTTGGTGGCAGAAAATTCAAATGCAAACTGGGACTTGGTTTTGAGATTTGACTTTGTATACTTGGGAAGACTGGCAGGTTTCCCCTTCTTGACCTTTGACTTTGTTACATTATAGGTCTGATAACATAGTATAAAATTGGCTGTAAACAAGGGCTCAAACATTGCAGGAGGTGTTGGTTCAGCCTCTGGCTGCATGATGGTAGCATTTTGAGAGCCTGCACCAACATAAACAACAACAACAACAACAACAACCATCATGATCACGCCAGTGGCAAAAAAGCGCTGAGCAAGATTCAGCTTCACACAACTAACAAAACCTCGAAACATTACTAGAAATAACTTCTGATACACTAATACTTCCAAACCCATCCATTATACCAGAAATGTCGACTTTGCCACTGTTTGCACTGCCACGTGGGCATACCAATAGACCACCATCTCCCTCCTTCCCTCTCCAACAAATCCTATCTGGCGCAGCTATGTCACCTGTTGGATGTGAACTCATAGTACAGGGTATCATGCCAAAAGGTGGACTAACAGCCGCTGACATAGTTCGTAACTCCATCAATAGCGCTACGACCACCACAACTACTCTAACCATTTCTGTCAAAGACAAAGAACTACACAAAATCACGGTAATGCCAAGTAATGGAAGCATAAGGCCCAAACACAATGCTTTCTGTTACATTCAGCTGGCAGCTGTGGTTACAGAAGTGAGCGAGGGACCATGTCTGGACCTCTTGGAACCCTGGATCGATGTCATTCAAGACATTGATCGTAGTTGGGAAGCCAGATGGTCTCCTCATAAAGCTGGCCAGGACAAAGCAACCTGGGTCTGTCTACATGGACTTCCGGTTATTCCAGGTTTGCCAACCAGACAGAGTGGATGGAAAGACCCTCGCATTGAGGAACGATCCAAAACGGTCATAGCCAAATTAATCAAATTAGGGTTTCCAGCAATCTCTTCTTGGATTATGGACAAAGGAGAAGCTGCAGGTGTAATTCTTCAGTGGCTCAAGGCTAGTGGCTCAAGGCTCTTGACCAAAAACTAGAGCACAAGATTGAACACTTATGCCAGGAAGAGTCCACCCAATTCCAAGCTGTTGACAAACGATTTGCAGTGCTTGAGGAAGGAGCATCACACTTGCTGTCGACAGTAAAAGACCTGTCAATTGAGATGGGAAACACCTGACAGGCCTTACTCACCCAACATTCCAGGTCACAACTAAACGACCAGATGTACATCCTGCATCTGGAACTTGACTGTCTGAAAGACCGGATAAATCTTGCACAGGGACAATAAGAAGCGCTGGAGTTGAAGAAAGAAGCAAACGAGGTGATGGGAAAGATTCATTGACTTGAGGACAATGTTGATAGGGAGGACAACCTCATTAGATCAAACCTCGGTATACCGGTGATCACTGCACCACCAACCACACCTACACCAGCAAAATTGTCTACACTCCCCACTCCCCAATACCCAATCCAGCCTACAAAGAACTCCCCAGTGACACCCAAACTGACGCAGACTGACACATCAGCACCGGCTACACCAGGTACCCTGACTCCACCAACGCATCGCAAGACTTCGGTTACAAGCGGAAATGGGACCCAAATGCCGAGATGCCAGCCTTCTCAGAATCAAGGTGTCCCACAATGCAAGGGAAAACAGTTGGACACAGAGACTGAGGAAGATGACAATGATTGACAAGGGAACAAACGCCCAAGGATGAACTCGAACAAAGATGGAATGGAACTTGATCCGGCATGGGAAGAAAGGTCTAGGGAATCTCTGGGTGCTGCTGTATGTCTTTCTGGGGTCTGGTCTTCTGCTGGCTCTAATGATGTGTGCTCTATAGAAAACAAGATAAAGATGTCAACTCACTCAGCTGTGTGCTCAGAGAAGCGATCTGATACCCTGTCAAATGACTGTAAACTGATAGCTAGAATCTCACGTCTCTCTCTCTATGATCAAACAAAAACAAAAACATCTTTAAATGTCAATACTTCATATTCGTGTACAAACTTGTCTGACCGCTGATACAACCGATTTTCGGCTAAAGCTATAAATCGCTCTTTCATTACTCTACATAAGTCTATGCCTTGAGATACGGTTTCTAGGAATTACTCGCTATAGCTTACACCGCAGTTAAAGCTATGTGTTAGAGAACTAGAAAACAGGATCCATGAGTTGTGGTTAGCTATCACCTGAGATACGGTTAACTAATGAATCGGCTAGACTCTATGAGGTATTGCTAGAGGGTTTACTTAGTGAAAGAAAGGATATCATTCGAATCTGAGCTATCTAGTAGAAATCTAGAAAACTTGACTATCTAGAAAAGCCAACGATAGTATACGACTTGAAAGCTAGAAAAGTTGACTGGTCAAGGATCGGCTTGGGGAAGTTAGAAAGCTCTGCGACTCGAAGGCGGTCAGACTTGGAAAGAGTCTAGGAGTTGGTCTAGTCTAGAACCGGAGCTCGGGACTATGTCGATCGGGTCAGCACCACTGATCTAGAATTTATGATCAAGGATCGAAAATGTTGGAGTCATCGTGACCTTAGGATCGATCTCTTTGTCAGATGATTGAGGGCCTGGAAAGGTCTACACAGTCATACCTAGGAGTATCGGAAAGATTCGGAAAAACGGATAGGACTCAGGAAGGAAGAATGTGATTGAGGGACCATTGAAGGGAGTCATCAACGGTCGAGAGCGTTCGGATAAGCCTTCCGTCCGCTACTATGAGTCAGAATCAGCTTAGGAAGAAAGCTTTGGAGCGTTTCGTCTATTCTAGTATTTACTTGGCATTTGTATAAAAGGACTTGAAGTTCTAGTAGTTAAGTAAGTGATTTGCTACCTGTTGTACTTTGGGTTCCGTATTCGGATATCTATTGTTATCAGTGTTTGTGCTATCCTTCGTGTGATTTGAGACTTGATTTGAGGAATCGTCTTGGATTTGCATACATTTTGACTTGGATTTGTCTTTTGGTTGACATTTGTGTTTGACTTTGTGATAAATTGTGATATACGTTCCCGGCCTCTATCATACACCCCCGGTGTCTAAACACACTACTGGTCTATAGGAAATACATTTGTTGCGTTTTCTAGAAAATCAGTACAACTCGAAGTAAAGCCCTTTGATTGATATAGAAACCTCATAAAGCTCTCCTTCCGACCTCACAAAACTCGGAATATTAAAGCGGTTGTGCGTATATTAGAAGTGTCTTGTTGTCCGCAGTGCTCTGTGTGGATTAGCAGGCTTTCTAGATATATCGGTCTCGCCCTGTGCACTCGCACATTCCTCATCACCGCGTTGTCTTGCTGATACTGATACTGGTTCTAATGATCTGTCCTGTCTCCTGTATGGCATCTTCAGCTCCAATGGCTGGTATCTCAATTTTTGCTCTAAATGCAAATGGAATGAACAATGTATTGAAGATCCATCACATCAATACAGCCATCCAAGCGTGAAACCCTTTGGTGTTTGTAATATCTGAACTCAAGTCCAAGGTTCCAATAGCAGGAAGATTACCCACTGATGATTACCATGTCCTGGAAGAAAAATCAGAACCCATGGATGGGACCTGGAAATGGGGCATAGCAATAGGGATCAGAAAGGACATACAACTGGCACAACAATTACAAATGCAACAAGGGGAACTCAAAGGTAGGATAATTGCAGTAGACATATTGTTGGCATCATCAAATGGCTGTGGATTTCCTCACCAGATTTTTGGGGCTTATGCACCATGGGACCCTGGCTTGAAGACATCGTTCTGGGAGAAGATGACAGAAATTTGCAAAAACTCGCCACATAGCTGGTCCCTAATTGGAGATCTGAACTCAACAGTATCCCCAATTGAAAGGGCTACCTCCAAAAACAGATCTGCATATACAAATTTTCTGAGGGAATCTGGTGGATGGGATACCCACTCAGGAACCGTTTAATGGACTGGACCTGTCGTTCCAAAGATTCAACAGATGGAGGCAGTATAATTGATTGTTTGATAACCTCTTCAAACAGTATTATTGAAGCTCACCTTCAGGTTGCTACGGATCAGAACGACTATATTCCGGTAACAGATCATAGACCACTAATCGCTCGGGTCATTCCAGATGTACTGAACAGATCACTTCCAATGACACTGAAACTGATCTCACTACTGACCCCTCGAACCTGCTATCCTAAACTGGACAGAAAACAGGAATTACAGCAGTTTGAACAACAAACCAATAGTCTGGCAGAGGAACAAGGATTGTTTCAAATGCAGATCAAAGATGAAGCCTCATTTATCAACCTATACAATGCGCTAACCAGGATCCTAAACAAGACCACAGATCAAGTATTCGGACGGAACCAAACTTACAATCGAGGCATCATATGGGACATAACATCGACAAGAATCGAAGCAATAAAAATGGAAGCTAAACGAGTTGGGGGAGCCATACTATTAATAAAAACAGGGGTAACATCTATGGTTTCAACCCAAACCAGACAGTACCTGGATCGCATTCGCCGATCACACCGATTACTGAATGATGCAGAACTAACGGAAATCCTAAAAAGTAAGTGTCGGGAACTGGCTAAAGAGCTCTATAGAGAACAATCAAAAGAAGCATACAATCAAGCTCGAGAAACAGACTCCAAACGAATAAAATGGGCATTAAATGGGGGTTCAACAAAGAGATTGGTCAATAGTGGCGTCAACCCAATTGGATTACCTGTCATGGTAAGTGATCCTGATAACCTGGATCAGATTCTATTAAATCTGGAGGAGGTAAAAAAGGCATCAGCAGACTACTTTTCCAAACTGTATACTCACAAACCTCCACCAGTTACCCTGAAACCTTGGCTAGATACCCTGTCAGTCCAGGAGGTAAAACAACAAGTCCAAGAGGAACCGTTTGAATGGCCTCAACTGGCAACAGTCAAGACTTTCCAATCAATGCTAAGGAAAGGCAACCCTCGTCCAGCCCCTGGACCAGACGGATGGGAGAAATGGTGGGTTAAAATTCTTACTGACCGAACACTATCTCTAGTAGTGGATCTCCACAACTATATGGTATCGAACACAACATTCCCAGGGAATATCAAAGAGGTAATCTCCATACCAGTATACAAGAAAGGATTGAGGACAAATCTGGGCTAATTATTGGGGAATAATGCTATCAAACTTCCTAGCAAACTCACCAATGACATGGCTCAACTTCCGCCTGACCCCATACATCGCAAAAGTTGGTCTCATTCCTGAAACCCAAATAGCCACACAAATGGGGGTGCAAAGCTGCGACCTTATGAGCTTTTTGGTGGGGATACAAACATGGGCACATCGGAACAAGAACTGCATAAAACAAGATCAACTAAAGGGTTTCGATTACTTAGCTCCGCAGGGATTCCATGATGCAATCAAGGCATATGGCCTACCTGACAGTATCATTGAGCTCGACAATGCCTCTCAGTCCATGGTCCCTTGCACAGTTAGAACAGCATATGGACAATCAAATAAAATCATGATAAACGGAGTAACCAAACAAGGAGGACCACTATCCCCAATCAAAGCCACAATGACAACAAGTCTCGGACATCGGTGGCTGGACAACCTTGCGAAGAACAGTACAAAGAAACTGGTTATCAAAATGGTGAATGGTCTAGAAGGTAACCCGCACACCCCGGATGACTTGATCAAGTTACTGGCAACCATGGTCGAAGCAATGGACGTTTGTGACTGACTTACCAGGCCTCCAATTTTTCTGCCTCCAAATGGTGAGATTCCGAGTGACACCTAATTGCATGTTATTGTGGGATTCTTTTTAAGGCAACCCACTGTGGGATTACACTTTTTTTCTCATTTCCCTGTGGCATTGAGCTTTCTGTTGTGGGATTACCATAATACGTGTGGGATTACATTTTAAGACATTGTCACAGACTTGATATTGTATTCATATTCTAATAATATACATAATACAATTTTGGGGCCCTCAAGGGCCCTTGGGCCATCGCCGCAATTCAGAAAATATACATTCTGAAGAGAAAGTCAATCATTTGTTATATGCCACCAGTGTATGTACCAATTTACTATCTGTGAGTTTATCAAGATTGTCGAATTGTTTTCTACGTGAGGAGCTAGGAGAATTAGGGCTCAGTGTAAAAGTATTGGCTGAGTTAATAACAAGTTATTAACTCATGGGGTCTGAGACCCCTTTTTAACAGGTGTTATTAACTACTTTCTAACTAACAGCAAGAAACTGTTAAAAACAAGTGAGAAAAGACTTTCTAACCAGTTAGAAACTCAAGGTAGGTTAAAAAGTAGTTCTTGATGCATTTTCAGCTGGAGTGGAGTTACTTTGGTGTTAGTTAAGCTGAGTCTTTCCAAATTTCAGACAGCTACAGATTGAAAGTGCTATTTAATGTATGTGTTCAAATGACAGTCTTGCTAGCTGATGCCTCAAATGATTTGACAAACCCCCATTTGGCTCTGAGTCATGCCAATAGGTTCTAGAGTTATCTACAAGCTGCATCTATTAGTATTTTCCATCTGAATCACATAGACTTTCTAACAGCTTGAGACACTTTCTAACAGGCCTCCTAAACCCCTTGAGTGAAATACTGTTATTAACTGAGTTAATAACAGGTTAAAAAGTCGGAGTTAGAAAGTCAGGACTTTTACACGGAGCCCTAAGGAGAATACTGTTCCTTCACCTTGTGCTCGAACTCCTGCTTCTGCTTCATCTCGTACCCCTACGCCGATGCCTGCTCCTTTATTGCTGACAAATGATGACAATGAAGACACGGTGTTGGAGCCAATTGTGTCACCCACCCCACGGTTCCTAGCAAGAAAGGATATCAAAAAGACTTATCAGGTATACAACAGTTACCTTGAAATCTTAGAAGACAACAACATGGAGTGTGTGCGGCATGCACCTGTTAATTTGCCTGTGACATACTCAGTACTGCCAACTGCGACTGAACTGTCTATGGAAGAGGAGATGCTGGAGCCTGCACCTGTTCTTGTAGGTGGTATCGACATAACTGCAGTGAATAGTCAGCAAATTGATGGACTGGATCCTGCGCTTATACTCGACACAGGCATGCAATGAAAGAGAAAGCAGTCAGAGAAGGCAGCTTGGGAAATGGAAAGTGATGTTGTGGCTTATGGGCAAAAAAGGGGTAGGAAGGGTAGGGTATGATACAGTCATTATTCAGCATTATGACTTAAAAAACAATATGTATAGTTAGAATTTATTGTGACATGTCTCTGAATACAATCAATGCAATCCCACAGCAAACTGCCCAATCCCACAGCACAACATGCAATACCACAGCTGGCGCAATCCCACAATCACATGCAATTAGCCTAGACTCAGAGATTCCAATAGTCATATAACTGGCTGACCCAATGGTCCAAAACCTCGGTATACATTCTAGAAGAAGCTAATGATTCAATAGAAACAGTCGCGATGCTGTCAGTCACGGAAAAATCCATGGGATATAACCTATCATCCGGTGAACATCATACATGGCCAACTAGAGATGCTACAAACCTTTGTCAATGATCTGACAAGTAGGTTTCAAGTGATCGCAGAATTCATTGACAACTTTTCCTTCCCTAAACTCTCCTTGAGGCCACCTACCACACTACTCTGAAAAATTGTATCACAGAATATAGCCTCTAGGGCTCAGGCAATCCTTTCACTACAACTGATATCTGGAAAAGACACGGAGGCCCTAGACCACAAAATCTCAGGGAAAGTTCACAAATGCCTAGGGTTGAGGAGTCCCAGTCCCAGTATTATAATTCAACCCGCTTATCCTGTAACTTCTGTGTGAACAATAGCCGCCTTTTTTATTCTTTCACCTTCCCTATTCATGCAAGAATAATCCCCACCATGTATGCACTTCCTATTATTCTTGCAAGAAAAATTCGCAAGAATAATCACCAATCACAGCACTGTGTTGTTTTCTCACATAAAAAATAGGACCCCATGCTTCTCATGTCAGAATAATGGCTTTCCGAGTCCCTTTTACTGTGAGAATAATCTGTGAATCCTTCTGCCGGTCGGGTTCTTCTGATCGGCAGATAACCTACTGGTCAACTGCCGCTGTATCCTGCCACTCGCCATTCCGGAATGATCGCTTTTCTCTGCATTGGGGTAGTTTAGGAATTATTGGTGCCTATGTGAGTGCTAGTCAGCCCTATATCATGATGTATATAAGTAGAATAGTGCTTAGATGATTGACTTTAGCACCCTGACGGACTTGAATCAATCTGGCAGGTGGTAGAACTCATTGTGATGGTGTACACCTTTATTGTTCTATTCAGGATGTTAGTAGTACTTTCAATCCATGCCAATGATATTGATGTACTTCCAGAGAGATGCCGACGCCAAGCCGATGCAGGATTCTTCAGCGTTGGCTCAAAAACTCGAATGTTGTGCGTCAGGGGTTTAGTTGATCTCCCCAGGACTCAGGGGAGTTTTTTGATGTCAATGGAGTGTATTTGATGTTGCCTATACATACTAAGAAGATTTGGACAGGTTCAAATATGAGGGACAGGAAATCGAGCAAGGGAGCAGCTTGAGTCGTATTGAAACTTGTATTGAACTTGGCTGATTTACTGTGTGCTTTCGTCAGACGATTTCAGCATCATAACAGATCCAAATTTCCAGGAGAGATACATGCTGATACAAAGATGAATTTCGGAGAAGATCCAACCCATCTGACTACTGGATTCCATTCAATAAGCATAACGGATGTTGCTAAAAACAAGCGCTGGACAAGCGCTCAATTTTACCTAACATGTAACACGTCACTGGCGGGAGCTGCCGTTATAATTAGGTCGCTTCTTCCTTCATCAACCGGCGTAACAACAATATCCGAATCGGTTTCTCAAGGCAAACGACCCAAACACCCATTCCCCTGTTTGTCACTGTTAGTGTCTTGCCTGAGTTGAACATTGGATGTTGACATGTTGACGACCCACTCATCCGCTACACAATTTCCAAACAATTTCATTCAACCATGGCAAACCTCACCTTGTACCCCAGTCCATGTATTTAAATTCGAAGGTGAGTGCTAGTGAGGCATACTGGGTCCAAGAGCAAACAGTGGGCAACAAAGGCAGCCCAAGGGGCATCCAACTTATTTGTCACGGATATCCCATACAATTTTGTGTTTAAGGCCTCTAAGACCCCCCCCCCTCCCCTCCT
>QLOY01001353.1:0-28198 GCA_003313965.1 Megacollybia marginata
CAGCTGCTCCGTATCAGCTTCTAACACCATTCAAATTTCACTCACCATCAGTTAACCCTCAATCTGAAGGTTGATTGTGTCGTGCACACTTGTCGTGAACACTTTCCTTCACTCTGAGCCTTTCTCGAAGCTCTTTTTCACAATGTACCCAAGATCTCGTCCGTCTAGGATATGGGTGATGGCATCAAGCTGATGGGGTCTTAGACCGGACGTCCACCGCGGAATACACTTTGAAACGATCACATTGATGACTGAGATGCCCTCTGTGTCCTGCCAACAAAGGCTGGGAACCATAGACCAGCAGGAAGTATTGTAAATTAATGAGAATTATGGTCGGGTACAAATTAGGCAAAGGTCACATGTGAAGTATTAGCAATAACTGGCTGGCGCTGCAAGACCCCTGCGACAAACAACAGACTACGATATTGGCGGCTCCAGCAAGGCTCCAGCCTGAAGCAAATTGGAAACAAATTCGTCAATCTCTGATGTTGTTGAGAAGTCAGTCAGATCGGATAGCATAAGAGCCTGAAACAGGCAATAAAATAATGGAGCGAGCAAGAGTTTGAGGCTAGGCGTTCAAAATTGCTCAGTTCAAGCGACTTGTTATCAGATTTTTGCAGAAACACGGCGCCATAATCCATACCAAATGTCAATTGCAGCAGAACGTAATCTGCGGGAGAACCCATCATTTTCGCTCGACCGTTGCAATCAGATATATGGACAGGCGTTCGGCATCCGCACTTGTGCCGCCGAAATGAATTGCTGCCAAAATAAGGTGCGCAAGACTCAAGAATGTGCAAGGCCCTCCTCTACTCAACTAGAGCTCTATCACATTGTAGGTGAATTTAACTGTATGTGCTGAGGTCTACCACAGAAACTTATCACTTGCCTACCACAGATACCTGCACATCTGCGTTTTGGCTACTAAGTTTGGAGTTATTTGCAGGATTTCAAATTTCAAATGTATGTGCCACAACTATAAAGCACACAACATCTACTAATCTCTCCAAGGGAAACCCCACCTACTACTCTCCAAAGACACTGAAAAACTGAGCATGAGCAAGGGGGTACCAAAAAATCAATGAGGTACCAGCATCAGGAAAAACCTGACTTGGTCCTTGGGATGTCCCAGGCCTTGGGAGACATCCCAGGATGTGATAGGATGCTGGGGACACTGGGGACATCCTGGGACAGGCAGGGCCAAAGTTACCAAATGAAAAGTTAACCAGGACCATTCGGGATGCACTCAGGATGAGCTGGGAATGGCCTGGGAATGTAGGAGATTGATACAAGTTAAGTGAGCACAGGCAGTTCATGATGCAACTTAACAAGACAAAAGTAAAGTAAGACTGTATTGCGACAAGCATGTCAAACTAGCAAGTAATCATAAAAGCCTTGTCTACATCCTTCAGCTTGCAGTCAAACTGGCATAAGCAGAGCATACTACAGAGAAAATAAGAGGCAGTGAATGGAGAAGTAAAAGCTTACCAAAATCACAACAAGGAAGAGACTGTTCAAGAAATGAATAGAATTTCATGATATGAACAAAGAATAAGGGCAAACAAATGGAGGAGTTCTAGGCCTAGGTCTAACACTAAGTTAGGTGACACTTATTGCATATAAGACTTACCTTACCATTAGATGTCCACATCCTACATTGTGGTTGTGAGCTAAGAGGTACAAGTCCGAAGTCATACCATTTAAATCCAACATGCACATGACTTCCAACTAAGGAAGGTGCGCTGGTGACTTCTCTTTTGAGCAGCCTTGCCCTTCTACCTCCACCGACCACCTAACATCAGACAATTCCGAAGTTTGGACCATATCTCTTGCCTCAGAAGGTGAATTTGGGAAGGTTGAGTATAGAAGACTTACCTTGCCATCAGACATCTACATCCTGCATTGTGGTTGTGAGCTAAGAGGTCCAAGTCCAAAGTTGTACCATTTAAATCCAACATGCACGTGACTTCCAATTAAGGAAGGTGCACTGGTAGCTTCCCTTTTGAGCGGCCTTGCCCTTCTATGCCCACTGACCTGCAGCGATAGCCTACCCATATCAGACAATTCCGAAGTTTGGATATCTCTCAGTGCCTTGGACACTTGATGAAGGAGAGTTTGGGAAGGTTGAGTTGGGGTTGCATTCACAATGGGGCTGAGCAACCAGACGTCTTCAAAGTGAGGTAGTTTTATACTAAGTTCTCACAGGTCTGTATCTAGATAGGAATACATGCAATATTCCTGTGTACCATTTACAACTTCTGGCATACTACCCAAAATTTGATGCTCCTGTTTGCATCCTAAAGACCAGCTCAAGATGAACTCGATCTTCCCCAAGACATACCCAGGACATACCCAAACTGTCCCAGGATGACCCTCAAAAACAGAGGATGCAGCCTGACAGACCAGTAGCTCCCCAAATGTCTTACAGCGTCCCAGTGCATCCCTGATTTTGAGGAGTCTTCCCAGGACACAGACCTTTTTGCTGATGAGGGGTTGTATAAAAATTTAAGGCCTTGGATGACAACCCTCCCTCCACGTGACTTTACCTTCCTAAAATGGTATGGTCACTTCCAAAAATAGGACACACCTTGTCCCACCTCAATAGATATGTTTCAGACTTGAAAATACTTATCTGTGGCATTGAATTAAGACTAATCTGACTGCTGGAAGCAACTCAGATGATTTTTTGACAACTTGCCGACAACTTGCCTTATTGAGACATGACCACAACAAATAGTCTGCTAGGGCTTGAAACTGTAACCATATCGATATGGTTATATGGGACCATAAATACTGAACGGTACCCGTATCATTTCTGTTTTGGAAAGGCCCCTGTACAGCCGTATTTTGTACGGGTGGAATTTGACTTACAATTCAATAGGTTTGCGCAGTTGGTTTGGCATGTAGCGCATCAAAATAGCTCTTTTCATTCATTTTTGAGTCAGTTTAAAGGTTCCAACATCCCGGCTGCCTTGATTTGGTACCGTAATATGGGAATACTGGACGATACGAGACGGTTTACGGGTGCTTGATGGCCCGTCCCGTATTGGAAATAATCCGATACTGGTTTGTCCCGTATACTGAACAGCCATCCCCAGTATACAGGACGGTTTCAAGCCCTATAGTCTGCTATAGTTTCACCCACTCCCAAAGAGCATGCAGATTGATCTCCTTAAGGATTCAGCATGCAAATGAATCTATTTGACCATCAAAAATCCTCAAAAATCATGGGGTCACCTAAATTTTTTGGTGGCCTGGCAGCTGACTGAGCCAACCCTCCCTCCCTACCTGTGGTATGGGATTGCTGGTCCGGTACCCCCTTGAGCATGAGTGTGAATGTAGCAATTGAGCTTTAGAAAGTCCACAGCATTGACATCATCCAAATCCAAATACCAGGGAAAATTGAAGGTGCACATATCATGATTACACACAATCTATGGACTTGTTGATGGCTGTCAAGGAGTGGTGAAAAAAAATTGGTACTCTAGGTTCTGATCCCTTTACCAGCTGTAGTTTTTGTATCATGTCCTGAATAAGTATTCTGGTGAGTTGATTTTTTTTTTTTTTTTGTATTCTCGTTTAATGTGCTAGAGGATCATACCTATGTACACAATATATACTATATTTGTGCATTGACTGGTGCTATCGTCCTGTAGGGGAACTTGTGTCTGTGTCATCAGGGAAGCTAATGCTCATGACTATGGGCAAGGCTTGTAGCTTGTGAGGGTATCTGTGGGTATGTTATGATGGTATTGTGATGTGCTGTCTGTTGTGCATGTGGGGTGCTTTTAATCTTTGAGCTTCTTCTCATCTTGTAACACAACTTCTGGGATTCTCGTGAATACGTGTGCGAACCTTCGTGTGTCGCGAATGAAGTTTATGAGAGCGGGAATGTGTTTGCGCATAGATAGCAGTTTTTGGAGGTGGCATGCGTTGGGGCCGATTTTGCATTGCATGATGTATTGTTGATGCTCGTATGTGTGACAGTGGAAGAGGTAATGTAGAACAGTTTCGTCCCTTTTGTGGCATGTGGGACATGTGGGGGAGTCTGTTGCTTTGATTCTGTGCAGGTGGTGGTTTAGGGGAGCATGTCCCGTACGCAGTTGGACTATGATGCTGGTATGAATTCGATGAAGGTCTTTGATTAGTTTTTGGTATGCTTTAGGTGATGTGTCAGCAGTGACTTTTTGTAGACTGTGTTGTCGTTTGGATCTTTGCCACTCTGTCGCTTCGTGTTTCTGCATTGCCGCCCTTTTTGTTTTGGCGATGGATGTGGGGTTGTGTGGAATGGAGCGTTGCAATATATTGGGTATGTGGGACATGTTCACGATGTTGGTGTCTCCGTGCGCCGCCTTCTTTGCTTCCTGATCTGCACGTTCATTCCCTGTGATGCCCTTGTGTGCTGGTAACCATCTGATGGTGAGTCGCATTCTTGGATGTTTTTTCTGAGCTCTTTCGTATTCCGTATGGAAGGCATCCCATATGGCATGTGAGGGTCCTGGTTTTCTGAGCTTGATAGCTCTGATTGCAGCTTCATTGTCGGTGTAAATGGTTGTTGGCCCTTCGACTTTCTCCCTGTTTCCTATCATTGCCATTCCTTCCACTAAACCCACTCCTTCTCCATCGTAGACCTCATGTTGTGTCAATGTCCCCACTTTGAATCTTCTCGCTTCTACTTCTTCTCTGTCTATGTATAGGACTGCTGCTGCTCCTACATTTCCATCTATCCCTGACCCGTCCGTGTAAACTTTTGTTTTTGCTTTATCGTTCTTTTCTGATTCTGTTGCTGTTGCTGTGTCTTCTATAATACAGGTTCCTTTGAAAGACCACTTGGGGTCTTGTCGTACTGCTGCTACTTTGGCAGTTTTTCTTTGATTGATGTGATATTCATGGATCATGTCGTTTATGGGGCTACGGTGGTGTTTAACATGGTGTTTGGTGGCTTCGGTGATGTGATGGTGTAGAGGGTGAGTGCTGGGTATTGTACCTAATCTAATTGCTGTTTTCATGAATACTTTTTTGATTTGTTGTGATGCAGGTAGTATGTTGGTGTGAATGTTGAGAGTGTCTGCTGCTGTAGTTTGCATGGCGCCTGTGATGATGATTGCGGCTTTTCGTTGTGTGGTCGTGAGTTTTTTGATGACACTGGCTTTGGGTCTCCATTTCTTCCTACCTCTCCTTCCCTTCTTCATTGCTGTTTCTGGAGCTGCAAAGACTTCTGCTCCATATAGCATCTTTGGAATTGTGATGGCTTCATAGAGGTTTCGCATTCGGTTAGTTGTTACCCTGCTCGCTGTCTTTGTGATTTGCTGGAACTTGTTGTTCCATCCGTCCCCCTTTTCTCCCATCACTTCTATCTGTGCCTTCCATCGGAGCTGTTTGTTGATAAGGAGTCCCAACCATTTAGCGACCAGTTGTGGTTGTAGCCTGTGTGTGTGTCCGTTGAGTTGTATTACCATTTCCTTCCCTTTGCCTGCTAATCTCTCATAGTTTGGTCTGGGTCTGGCTAAGTCTACTGCTTGAAACTTGGGCAGTGAGTACTTGCAGTTATGCGATGTTGCCCAATTGAAAGGTCCGTCTGGTCTTTGCAGTATGTCTTCACATTTTTCATGGGTTTCTGTGAAGTCGTCTGCAATTGACAGGATGGTGTTATCGTCAATGTAGAGGAAGCTGTGCTCTCTGTAGCGGGCTATAAGGTTACGTGCGGGGCTGGCGTTGTATATGCTGTAGAGGATTCCTGATGCAGGGTCACCTTGGTCCAAACCACTGTCGACTTGAAAGGGTTGAGATCTGTAGTCATCAAAGGTGAGCCTGGTGGACCTGCTGCTTATTCTCTGGTTGAGCCATGATGTGTACTGGCATGGTATGCCTGCTGAACGCATCTCGTGCCTCAACATTTCGATGTCTGTGCTGGGGTATGTGCCTTTGACGTCTAAAAATACTGCTGTTGCAACTTTACCTTTTCTCCATGCTTTTTTTTACTTCAGTTATGAGGGCCATGACTGCATCTGTCGCACATCTGCCTGGGCGTCCACTGTAGTGTTGTGTGGGAAGGATGTCGTACACTTCGCATCCCCAGGAAATGTCTTCCGCAATGCATTTATTGAGTGCTCTGGCTTCACCTTTGGAGAGGACGATGGGCCTCCAGGCTTTGGGATTGTGGTAGTCGTCTTTTCCCAGTTTCTTCATCACTCTTGTTTCGGTTTCTTTCCACTGTTGAGGGTAGTATCCTAATGTGAACGTGGCGCGGTACAGTGGGGCATAGTGTGGGGTGATGATGTGGAATGTTTCTCGCATGAGGTTGTTGTGGAGTGAGCCTGGGTATGTTGCTTTGTGTGGCTTCATGTTTTTGAAGACCCTAGTGACCTGATCATTGGTGATGTTGCAAAATTGCCATGCCGGTTCTGGGTAGGTACTGTCTGGTGGTACATTGGAGGTTGTTGGCGGTGGTGGGAAGAAAGTGTTGCACAGTGTTTGTGCTTTTCCTTTGTTGTCTGCAATGGCGTGTTTGTGACCTTGGTTGTCTGTAGATGTCAGTGTTGGCATATGTGTGCGTCCTCCGTCTGTGGACCCCTTCATCATCATCTTGCTGGCTTTCCACATGTCTGCTCCTTCACTCACTGCTCCCTCTAGCCAGTCTAACCAAAACGCCGCTTTTTCCCTTTTTATGTTGTCACCATACCTGTTTCGAGCTTTGTGGTATTCATGGTGTACAGGGTCTTGAGGTTGCTTTTGTCTATACCATGAGCTCTTGGCTAGTTTTCGAACCTGGGTGCATTCTGTTCGCAATTTTTCATTCCACCAGTGATTTCGATACGGAGTATTTTTGCTGAGCGGGACGTGTTCCTCTTCTACCTTGTGTATTATGTCGGTGAGTGTTTGTAACCTCTTGTTGAATGATTCAATGGTGTGGATTTTGGTGGGTGGATCTATGGTGTTTAGCTTGGCTTCTAGCGCTTTCTTGAGTTCCTCCCATTCTACTGCTCTGTAGTTCCGCCTTGGTATGAAGAACACTCTTGCTGGTGTGATGTTGAGTTCTAGGGTCATTGGGAAGTGGTTGGTTTTTGTTGGCCATTGTGTTATCTCGACTTTGCATGCTGTGACGTACGGAACGGGGTTTGAGCTGCAGAAGATGTTGTCCAGTCTGGTCAAATTTTTGGTGTTCATTGCTTCAAGCGTAGGGATTGCTGGTAGGAGTGTCATCTCCATTCTGAAGATGTCAATCATGGTGGTCAAGTGATGTGCCTTTTCGTTATTAATTAGGTGGGTGTTTGCTGGGAGTTCCCATTTGATGTGGTGTCAGTTAAAGTCTCCCGCCCATACATCCAGAACTGGTTGGCATGTGTATGTCTCTGTTGGGTTGTCCCGCAGAAAATTTTCTAGCGCAATGGTGGTGCTGTCGTTGTCACCATTATTGTATATATTGAATAGGCGTATGGTCCCAAGTTGACAGGTAAGTTGGATAGCAGTTATATTGGGGTGTTTGATGCCGATTTGCACCCAACAGTTGGTATCGACATTGGTGCTGATGAGTGTGTAACTCCTTGACTTTTCTTGTGTGGTGTTGTGGGTTGTGGGGTTTATTGGGGACCAGTGAGAATTGGCTCTTGAGTTATTGAGGTGATTGAGGTATGGTTCTTGGAAGGTGATGACATCGCATCGGGAGTACTGATTGAGCACGTCATTCATAGATTCAAGGGACTTGTTGGTGTTTTGGACCCAGATTCGTAGTGGCCTGCTGGCTGCTTCCTGTGTCTGTACTTGTTCGTGCATCCTACCCAACATATGCAAGTGGTGTCTGTCCTGATATTTGGATTGAGTTTTGGGTTCGTGTTTCTTGTCTATGTTCTTGGTTGTGTCTGTGTTCTTCTTCCTCTCTAGCGACTTCGTCTGCCCAGTTGGTGTGTCTGTATGTTTCTTGAAGGGTTTGTTGTTGTAAGCCTGGTTGTGGTTGTGGCGGTGGTGGTGCGTGGCTCTGTATGTTTCGATTGTTGCCTGCCCAGAATGCTGGCGGAGCTGGTACTGGTCCCTGTCTACTGGCGTTGTATGGTGGCTTCTGTTGTGGTGGTGGGTGCTGAGTGTTTTGCCCTGGTGCATATTCATTCCTGTAAGTCATGTTAGTGATTACAATCCCGCTGCCGTTGTGGTTCTGTTGTGCCCATGTGGATGGTTTGTTGGTGGCAAAGTATAAGTATTTGTCGTCTGGGAATCTTCTGGTGAGGTCTTCAAGTTGTTTGTTGTATGCTTGGCAGTTTGGATCTGCTGCTTTGTGTCCTAGTACTTTGCAGTTTGGGCATTGGAAGAGGTTTGGGTCAGTGATGGTGCATTCATTAGTTTTGTGTCCTCCTGCGCAATGTGTGCATACGTCGATGATTGCCTTGCAGTCCTTTGCTTGGTGGGTGCCGTATTCCACGCATTTGTTGCACTTGTGGGGTAAGTGAGTCATCTTCCTGACACGTACCATTGTTCCTTCCAGTTGTGCTCTGGTTTCGATCAACGTGTTGGCCTCTTCTCTGGTGTTGAGCCCCATTTGGATGTGTGCTGTTCGTTGTCCTGTGCGTCTGAGATGAGTGGGCTTCATCCATTTGATTGCTCGTATTGCATGTTTCGGGAGGTTGTTGGTTTGCTCTAAGTGACATAGGTTTGTTTCGTTTTTGATGTCGAACATGACTGGTACATTCTTGAGGAGTACATGGAAAGCATTGGCTTGGGCTGTGGTTGTGGCACTGAATGTTACATTGAAGGCGTCAAGGGTTTCCTGTCCGCAGAACCATTTTGCTGTTTCTAAACTGTTGGTAGTGAGTAAGACTGCTCCTCTTTTTAGTTTTCGTGCTGCCACTATCTTGAAATCGCTTGGCGGGGGGTTATTGACTGTCATGGTTTTGATGGCAAGGTTTGCTTTGCTGAGTATTTCCATTTTGTTGAGTTCTTCTAGAGGGTTCATGTCTGTACTGGTGTTCTTGGTTATGAGGACTTGTTTTGCTTGTGTGTTGGCTTTTTGTATAGTGATTTCGTGAAGTGGACGAGTGAGTTGTCTGGCGACTGCTGCTGCATACAACATTTCATTGGTGTTTACCGACGTAGTGGTGGCATTTGTGGTGTCTGTGTCCTTGGGTAGGTTCGTGGTTGGTTGTGGTCTGGATATGAGCTCTCTGCATTTTTTGTCAAACCATTCGTGGAATTTGACCATTTCCGTGTGTATTTCTTTACCTACCACTTCTGCTTGTTCTTCTAACTTCATCTCGATGGTGCTCCTGACTGCTTCTAGTCTTCTTTTGCCTTCGATTGCGACTTCTTGGATGGCTGCTGTGGCATTCACTATAATGTGTTCCGTGTCAATGTTTTCTGCTACTACGGCGATTGCTGTGAGTGTTTTCCTCAGGTCTTGATTGATTCTGTTGTCTTTTTTGGTGTCTAGGAGGATTTGTCGTATGATGACTCCTATGGTGTTCGCGTTGACATATCCGTTTTTGTCCAGGAAACCTCTTGCTTCCATATGGTTGCGTGCGGCTACTAGCAACATATCTTCATGTTCTGTGTTTTTCAGGCTGGATGCGGGGGTCTTTCGCAGTGTGTTGTCAGGTCCTATGCTGGGTGTGCCACTGGGTTGGCTTGTACCCATTTCTGATTCCTTGTCTTTCTAGTGACTACGGAGATGAGTATATAGTAACTAGCTACAGCCTGCTCCAGTGGTATAGGATTTTTTGGCGTCCTATTTTTGGTACCACGTGGTTGAAGGTCAAGAGAGCTCGGTGAGTTGATTAAACTTTAACCATAATTCAGTTCAATACTCACACAATACTCACACAATACTCGCACAATATATTCCAATTGCACCAGTCACAGCAAATTGGGCAAACAATGGACTATCACTATCTCAAACTCAACTGCCTTTAACACTCTGGGCAATGACTATTCATAGAAGTCAAGGCCTTACACTACAGCAGGCTGTTATAGATCTGGGTCCTAAGGACTTTTCACCTGGCTTAGCATTTGTAGCAATATCCAGAGTCAAAACTTTAGATGGAATTGCCTTCTGCAGTCCTGCTTCGTCATGACTTCAGAGATTACAGGAGACAGAGGTTATGACTTGGAATATGCTTAGATTGGACAATCTATATAGAGAAGAACTAGGTTTTACTTTAAATACTTATGGTATGGATCAATAGTGGTGTTCAAAGTAAGCCTTTTTGGCCACTTTTCAACACCACTTTTGCTCTACTTTTTGTCGATTTGGCAGTAAAATGACTCAAAAGTGAAATAAAAAGTGATCTAAAAGTAGCTAAAAGTAGCTACCTTGAACCCCCCCTCCTCAAAGTTTTAGTAAAAGGAGAGAAAAAGTAGATAGTTCTACTTTTCCCATGACTGTTAATGAAAAAAGGAATGCCAAAAGTAGACTAAAAGTGATGTGAAAATGTAAAAGGATGTCCAGACTTCCTTTTCAGCTCCTTTTACTTTTACTTTTTGTTTACTCTTGGATGAAAAGTAGACAAAAATGAAAATTAAAAGTAAGTAAAAAGTAAGTAAAAAGTAAGTAAAAAGTCTTACTTTGAATACCACTAATGATTCAAGTATGTAATATGTATTTGAAGAGCCATACGTACCATAACTATTCTTAAACACTCGCAAGCTTCCCCCATGTGATGTGTACACCATTGTACACATAAAAAACATGTTAGCCGTATTCTTGCTTATTCATTCGCACAATGCGCTACGCGTTCGCTCGGCAGACCGGGATCCGGCACGTCCAAGGCATATCGAAATATATAAAAGGTCGAGCTTCGATACCTCTACAGTCCAAACACTTGCTAAATTCTGAGGTATGCTACCCTCTACCCTCTAGCTGATATCCAACTAAATTTTACAAGAATGTCCAGAACGATCTTCATAACCGGATGTAGCTCTGGTATTGGCTTGGCCTCTGCAAAACTCTTCTATGAGAAAGGATGGAACGTCGTTGCCACCATGCGTACGCCAGAGAAAGACAAGGAACTCAAGCAGCTTGATTCCTCGCGCATGCTCATCCTTCGCCTTGATTTAGCCGATGTTGCGACTATCCAACCGACCCTGGACGAAGGAATCAATAAGTTTGGTAAAATCGATGTCCTTCTCAACAATGCAGGTTATTCTCTCTTTGGTGTTTATGAAACGTTTACTCCGGAGATGATACAAGCACAGTATCAAGTCAATGTTTTCGGTTAGCGTCACTTTCATACTATGCATACCCTTTACTCATATCGCACAGGACCCATGGAGACGATCCGAGCTATCCTCCCTCACTTCCGCGCAAATAAAGGAGGTGGGATCATCAATACATCCGCCGGGGGAGGCCTCTTTGCCTTGCCCTTCTGTACCTTGTACCACTCAAGCAAATTCACCCTCGAAGGCTTCACCGAATCGCTTACCTACGAACTCGCCTCTCAAAATATCTTCGTCAAAAGTGTAATCCCAATCGGTGGGGTTTCCTCTACCGAATTTGGTGCACGCGTAGCTGAGGAGCGGCCTAAAAACCCTCCTCCCGCGTCATATGAACCGTTCCTCCACAATACATTGACGAAATATGGACAGATGGTCTCAGAAACTAAGACATCTTCTCACGACGTCGCGCTACGAATTTACGAGGCTGCGACGGATGGGAAAGATAACCTACGCTATTTGATCGGGCATGATGCGGGAGGTTTCATCAAAGCTCGGTACGAGTCGAAAAATGATGAAGAGTATATGGCGCATATGCGCGCATACTTCAGTAATAACGAGTAAATGCATTGTTTAAATTGATTGTCTCATATCAGCGACTTGCCTTGCACTTTATAGTCAAACCATACCTCCCCTCTCTTGCAAAGTCGCTCCAGATCAGTTCGAGATACTTGAATGAAGTCAAAGATGTCTTGTCTCATCTTCCGCTGGTGGCGGGATTTTAGCTGCCTGCATCAGCTCATACTCCGATTTTCTTCGTCCCCTCCAAGGATCCAAGCCTATCACTTTATCGATGATGCGATATTGGCGGCTTCAGGCTGGAAACAAATTCGTCAATCTCTGAGTTCCGCTGAGAGGTCAGTCTGATCGGATAGCACAAGAGCCTGAAACAGGCCACAAAAAATGGAGCATGCAAGAGTTTGAGTTTAAGCGACTTGTGACAGATCGTAGTGTCACGTGAAAACCCCCTTTTCCTCTATGCGTCAACAGCGAAATATCGCTAAACAGATTATATTTACTACTACTACCAAAAGTGAACATACATCTTTGCTGGCGACTCGCGACCCATTGACCTCCTTACCCAAGTTCCAAGCAACTGTTTCAGGCGACAGTCTAACAGGAGAACTGACCCAATCAAACCTTCTTTATCTGAGGACCTCAAAGAGTGTACAGTAAAAAATGTCTCCAAGGGTGAGTATGGGATGAAAGAACTGGAGATCAGGCTGGAACAAGATGTTGTCAACCAGTCGAAAACTGTAGGCTTCTTACTCCCCTCGCCGATGCTGAGAATTCTTATCTGAATAGGTTCGGGAACTCCGAGTAGCAGTCGCCATGCTTCAGGCTCAAATGAAGGCACACGATGCCCGGATGAAGGAATATGATGTCCAGTTACAACTTTTGAAAAGCAAAATGCCAAAGACCACGGACGATTTCTCTTCTTGGCAACTGTATAATAATCTTGTTAAAGGTTATAAGGATATTCTACAGCTTCACATACTGATGAATTCCAGCGTGCGAAGTGGTGGGTTGGAGTCTACTGTCGGATCAACAGCGCGAGGCCTGTACGACACTTGATATACGTGACTGTAAGTTATTCTGTACTCCCTTTACCGCCAATGTCTGACATATGCATTGAAGTCAACGACCTATATCGACTCTGCGTCAGCACCCAAAGCACCATCGCTCGTGATTTTATTCACAGTCTTCACCCCTCATTCATCTTCCTCTATGTCGGCGTTTGTGCCTGTAAAATACGGGCTGGCAACATCAGAAATCCAGTGGATCACCCGCCTATACGTGTTTCAGAAGTGGAGGTGTTATTGGATGAGTTAGCACCGGGTTTACCGGATGATATCAGGCAGGGTTTATATCAAGCTCAAGAAACCGTTGGGAAGGGTAAAGGAATGATGCGACTGTTTATTGAAGACTAAGAATGCCAGTGTAGCAATGAAATCGAACAGCCACTAGTAGGAATTACTAGTCGTGTTGGTAGATTAGTATGGCCGGGATTAAGTTAGATCCAATACCGAACAAGGTGTTTGCATTGACTATGTCTCCTGCAGCATTGGCAACTCCGTAGCCAGAGTAACCAATGCTTGATGATCGATGATCCTTGAATCGCTCGCCAGCCAAATTGACGCCAAAGCGCGTCGCATCATGTGAAACGCGTTTGACAGCACGTGCTCGCAAATTTGTTGATCACCATCATGAACGACTCTGGCGCTCGAACAACCGCCCCCAAGCCCACCCCGAAGCCCGCTCTCAAGCCTTTCTTCACCCGGCCATGCTCCACTCCAACCTGCCCCAACCTGGCCAAAGTTGGTAAAGAGAGTTGCCCAAGTTGTATCGCTGCGACAAATGAGTTGATGAAGCAGAAAAGGCCTCCTGTGTTTCTGCCTATGCCTGTGAAATCGTCGTGGATGCCAGGCGCTTCTCAACAATACAGACAGTCTGTAGCCCTACAACCGCCACCACCACCACCACCACCGGCGACCCCAGCTGTCCAGTTCCCTCGTTTTGGCCCTAAACTCGTCGAATGGGTGCCAAAGGGGCAAGCAATTGTCGTCAAACCCTCCAATTCAAAACGCAAACGTGAAAGCACAGAGGGTGAAGAACGCAAAACTAAACTCCCTAAACACGACTCTGTACGCATCTCCCTCTTTGATTCTTCTCTCATCGTATACTCAGAACTCGAAACCCAAACCAGCCGGAAAAGTTATCAAACCAGTCGACAAAGTTAAACCCGCAAAGAAGGATTCTACAGTAGATACAACGACAAAGAACAAGACTAACGTACGTCTCTCGTTTGTCGTCTCACCAGCTAACCCACCCCTCCTGACAGATCCGACCGACTCGATACCAAACCGCAAGCGAGCTCTACACAACCCTCTCGTCCAAATCCAAAGAAAACGAGATTTACCGTTTCAAAGGCACATTCTCCATTATCGCCAATCCCAACGTCGGACATGTGGAAAGAGTCAAACAGGTCGCTGAAGCCCTAAAAGGCGTTATCCCACTCAAGAGGTAAGCACCCCTCCTCTCTCGTTTGTTTTCAGAGGTGTTACTAACACTGGTTTTGTAGGATCAAGAAATCAGAATCCGAGACTGTTCCGGATACTGCTACTCCTACTGGGCATACCACGCATTTTAAATGCAAGTGTAAAGATGCCCTCCCTCCTCCAGAGCCGTCGACGGAGTATAAATCATCTCAATTGTTTTCTGGTAACAAGTCTTGCAAAGGAGTGATCACCATCACAGCTGAAGAAGACAACTCGCATAGGATATATAAAGGACAAAAGGTCGTTGTGATGGTTAAACATGGGAAGGAGTATTAGATTCCCCTCTACAACAAGAAAGGAAAGGTTGTTGCTGCGATACGCTTCCAGTATTCTACGCTTCGTGATACGTACAATATCCCCAGTTTATCGTTTACTCTACACATTGTTTTGGTTGTACATATACGAGCCTACCCAACCGGTGTAAACGTACTATACTGTTCGCCCTTCTTGTACCACTCATCGAATCGCACACATATGAACTTGCCTCTTTGTCAAAAGTGTACTCCGTTCGATGGGGGTTTCTTTTTGGTGCACGCCTGGATGAAGAGCGGCCCTACGTCATATGAATCGTTTCTTCAGACTATATTAGCGAAATATGGACAGATGGACTCGAAAGTTAAGATATCGTCTCACAACGTCGCACTATTACGAAGCTGCGACGGGCGGGAAAGATAACCTGCGCTATTTGATCGGGCATGATGCGAGAGGTTCATTAAAGTTAATCGAAAAAGGATGAGGAGCATATGGCGTGTGTGCACGCATGCTGCAGTAACTAACGAGTAAACGTGTTGTTTAAATTGATTGTTTCATATCAGTGAACTTGCCTTGCACCCTATAATCTGTCAAACCATACTTCCGCCCTCTCTTGAACAGTCGCTCCAGATGGGCCGGGTTCTGCTCCCCAGACATTCCCTAACACGAATCCAAGTCGCCCAGTTGCGTCATTACGCCCAAACTCAGCAAAGATGGTTTCCCCTGCATGAGGTCTTGCCGCCCAAAAAGGGTGGGACGAGTTCCCTGTAGACTGGAAAGATTAGATTTTCGCCACAAAAGTGATACGAAAGAGACAATACCTGACTGTCAAACCCAGTAACGTTGAACAAATTCCCATCAAAATGCTCGAGCAAGAGATGACTAACAAATAGTCGATCGACGTTGACAATGAACGAAGGACGTTGAAGTTTGGGGTCAATGACTCCAGGAAGAATAGTCGGAAGATCCTTAACAAGCTTCTGACATGACGCGCTAGACGGTGAGGAACGTTTGAAGGACCTCTTCGTCGGGACCAAACATAACTCCACATTTCCGTATCCTAAATCAGTGTACACCGCCTCGAGATCCTGGAATGAAACCAAAGGTGGTGTCGTCTCGTCTTCCGCTGGTGGCGGGATTTTAGCAGCCTGCATCAGCTCATATCCATGTTGAATATCAAATTTCATTCGTGCGCTCCAGTCGATAGGATCCAGACCTATCACTTTATCGATGATGCGAAATTTGATGCTTTCGTGAAGGAAGGATCCGAAACTGTCGTCATTCGAGAATACGGCGATGCCAAAGTTTGAGAATGGGAGACGAGCAATTTGAGAGAAGAAGCCTATCAGAGTGTTGGTTTGTTGAAGCAAATGTACCGTACGCGTACCTGGTGTGGCTCCACCATGCTAAATTGACGAATCAACGCAATGCACGCAGCAAAAGAAAGATGTAGCTACCTCGATGATCACTGAGTAAGCCAGCTCAGTACTAGACAAACACGATAAGAGTTTGTGAAGACTCACAATGCCCTCGATACGAATATTGACCTTGACCTCCTCCATACACGACAGAAGACAACTCAGGCGCGGCACTGCAGAATTTGTCAATGAAGGCCATTGAGAGCACAGAAAATCATTACGATACACCGTTTGCTACAGTGACGCCTGTTAGCGCTTTCTGAATTACCTCTGGTGGAATTACAGAACTGTTCGTAGTGGGATTTACACCGCCAAGCAGAAGCGTTTGCAACCAAATAGCCTCGGCGCCAAATTGAAAGCTTGAGCAATCAAGGGATAGACAAATACTCACTGCGTCTTTCGCATTCATGAGTATTCCACCCGCTCCGCTGATAACTACAGAACTTGATCAGAATCGGATCACGATAGTGAAGTGAACATACAGCTCCTGATATCCCCTCCCGCTTTGTTCCAGTACTCCATTGGTCTCGGGATACCTCTCCCAAAGAGATTTTCTGACCTGTTTACGCCATCCCGACCGATTCCATTCGCGAGATGACCTGTACTCTTTGCGACTTGATACGAAAATGTCGTCGAATTCATGCCTAGGGGGTCAAAGATGTGCGTTTTGACGTATTCTTCAAAGCGAATTCCAAGGAGGGCTTCGGGGAGATAAGACAGTGCAGCGTACATGGCGTTACAGTACTGAAATTTCTCCCGAAATTCAGTAGATGGTCTTAGATATCGAAGTCTTTTGATCTGGTAATGTTGATTTCAGGGAGACAGCGGAAGAGACATGCGTACGATCGCTGGAAGCGATTCATTTTTAGAGTACATTATATCGTGTCCGGGTAAGCCGATTCGGTGGCTCATGGCATCGACAATTGTGGTGCCAGATGAAGCAGTTGGATCCATGAGTTTCCAATCAGGAAGTATAGAAGCTAGTTTTGTATTCCAGGATATTCGGGGAGATAGACTTGTGTTAGAAATGAGAAGCCCAGTAGCAATGACATCAAACAGCTAGAAATCGTGGATATGTGATGGCGCCGGGATTTGGTTACCTTTGAATTAGATCCAATACCGAACAAGGTGTTTGGATTGACTTTGTCTCCTACGGCATTGGCAACTCCATATCCTTTCGTTTCAGTATTCCAAGTACCGTCTTGTCTCTTTTGAACAACTGCTATAGAGATACCCGCCGACGAGTTCCAAGCATCGAGTAGGTCAGAAACAAATTCGTCAATCTCCGGAGTGAGTAGGAGTGAGGACTGTTGGGATTCTGCTGAGAATACGGTCTGCTCTGAAAAAGCTTTGGAGAGCGCAGCCAGGAAAACGGTAAAGATGATGGAACGCATGACAGTCAAATGACAGTTTGAAGCGGTAAGTCATATGATACTCATGTGCTGATGACAGGTCCTTCCGCTCTCTAGAAACTGCATCCTGGGCTCAAGTAAATAATGTTCCACGATTTCTGAGTCGCTCGCCAACGGCGGCCAGCCCCAAAACGCGTCACACGCGTCGGTGGCAGCACGTGTTCACAAGCTTTGCTGACCTACCGTCATGAACGGCTCTGATGCTGCCTTTCTTCAACCGGCCATGCTCAACTTCAACCTGCGTGAACCTTGCCAAAAGTCGGTGAGAAGCGCTGTTTAGACTGCATTGTCATGCGTGCAGAGGTGTTTGAACGCTTCAAATCAACAAAGACTCCGATTCCTGCGCAGGCATTGACGATTGCCAGACCTAAGCGTGCGGAGGTTGCCTGCATCTATGGAGTGGAAAAGGCCTCCCGTGTCTCTGCCTATGCCTGCGCCTGTGGAATCATCGTGGGTGCCAGTCGATTCTAATCTTAACGATACAGACAGCCTCACCGGCGACCCCAGCTGTCGAATTCATTTGACCCTAACTCTTCGGCACGGGAAGATGGAAGCCAAGGGGGGTAGCTCCTCTCGTCAAACCCTGAGTCCAAAACCCAAACGTGAAAACACAGAGGGCGAAGAACGCGTAACTAGACTCCTAAACACGACTCTGTACGCACTCTCCTCTCATCCGCATAACCAGAACCCAAAACCCAAACCAGAGGACAAAGTCAAATCCGCAAAGAGGAATCTACCAAGGCTACGACGACAAAGAACAAGACTAACGTACGTCTCGCATAGGATCTATCAAGGACAAAAGGTCGTTGTGATGGTTAAACATGGGAAGGATTATGATTCCCTCTACGCAAGAAAGGAAAGGTGGTTGCTACGCTATTCCCAGTATTCTACGCCTTGCTTGTTATACGTACGATATCCCAGTTTATCGTTTACTCTACACTTTGTTTTGATTGTACATATACGAGTCTACCCAACCGGTGTAAACGTACTAAACAATGTCTGCTTCTGTTTACCCTTTTTCTTGCCCTTTCCTCCTTGCCCCCCTCCCCCTCCTCCATTAACCTCGGCCCCATCGGCGGATGATGATAATGGATCAACTTCCTCGCCAGGAGTGGGATTAGGACTAGACCCCCAAACATTACCGACATCCTTCCCCTTCCCAGCAATATTCTTCCACGAACTCGTCCCCGAAATGATGGGTTTGTCTTTTCCCTTTGTTGAGGAAGGAAGCGAAGGGAAGAGAGTCGATGAAAGCGGAGGAGGAGGGGGTTTTCCTGATGAAGTAGATCCAGTACCTGGGACGGAATAAGGAACAGAAGAAGACACCGATGGTTGGGATGGGGGCGGGGGAGCCCAAGGTGTCGACCGCTGAGCTTGTTTATAAGGCGTTGTAGATTGCGGAAGAGATTTTGTGGGTTTCAAAGGCAGAGATGGGAATTTATCTGAGCCTGCTTTTGTCGGAGATGTAGAAGAGGAAGATGATCCAGAGGGGTTAACGCTGCTCCCTGCGGCTCTAGCAACCCTATCCCAAATCACCCTCGAAGACGACCGGTTTCTTGTGGTCTTCTTGGCATTGAGTACTCTTCCTCCGGTTCCAGGCCCCCAGCCTCCGCCAGATCCCAAGCTAAGCGCGGAAAGGGTCGAGAGTTCGGGGAATTGTCTCTCCCTACGCTGCTCGACCTCGAACCCTTTCCAACTACCCAAAACCTCAACTCTTCTTCTCCCATTCTCTTCTTCCTCATCTGGATCTAGGAGATCTACAAAGCCGTTAACAACTGATGCGGTGCCTTCGAGGTTTCGACCGGTAGATTCAAAAATAGTGAGAATCAGATCGCGAGAAGTTGATTCCGCAAAACGGTACGATCTGATTGCTGATTTGATTGCTGGAATTCCGGAGGCGGGGTTAGGCAGGTGGGCGGATAATCGGCTTAAAAAGTGGTTGTGGCGGGATAGGGTCGTTGGAGAATGGTTATCGCTACCGCCACCGTTGTCATTGTAAGGACCGGGCGGGGTTGGTGTTCGTGTTTGAGGTGGGGTTCCGCTTCCCGCATCTTCGGCTGTAAGATTGGATCCAAATTCTCTTCGTCGAGGTCTGGATGGTCCTGCGTTAGCAACCGCAGGAGGTTGAGAAGGAGGCGGAGGAGGTCTTTGCTGTTGTTGCTGGTGATGCCCTCTCCGCACGCCAACATCTTCAAACTCAAACGGCGCTCGAACCTTCCTAGCCTCCTTCTTATCCCTCGCAGTCATATCCGCACCATGTTCCTCAACCATATGCGCCTGTAAATCAATCGTGGACCCAAATACCACGAATTTCTGAGCTAGACACGCGGGTTGAGGACAGGGATAATGAACGGTGTGGAAATGTTTTTCGAGCGAGTTGTAATCCACAAAGCTGGGGTCTTCTATCAGGTAGGAAAGAAAGGAGAAGGCGACACGTACTACTGATCTCGAACATCATTTCGTTTGCAAACAAAACATTCTTCATGTCTTTCTCGCATATGTTTGTAGAGCTCGTCGCCACTGAAGAAACACTCGTGGCAGAATTCACAAAGAGGGTGTATTCCCTCTATTTGATCTCGTGGGATGGGTTTCATATTCGTTCTATGCGGGATTGAGGGTAGATGCGTTACGAGCTGCGGGAACGTGTAAAGGGTGTGTTCGTGTGAAAAGACCTTTTTGTTCTTCAGACATAGGTCGCTGGGAGGCGTTACTTTGGTTGCAAAGCTGGGTGAGACCTTACCATAGCATCTTGTTATGAACCGCACGAACGTGCAGTTTGAGATCATTCCAACCGGTGGCGATATAGTCACAGTCCGTGTCTGGACAGTTATATCGAAGCAGAATCATTGTCTCCTCCATCATTTCCTGTGTTTCAAACACGATGTTAAGTTTGCCGTCCTTTTGCATCGCTCCTTGGTCAAACTGAGTATAAGGCTGTTCAGCAGACAGCGCAAATATCACTGTGGGTTGCGGTTCCTACCAGGGTTAGCTGCATTCACCAACGAGTAACGCAAGCTCACTTTACAAAATGTACAGTCGGTCTTTTTGTACAACGCTCTAAGACGGAGTGCGCAGACATGGCAAGTCCGATGATTGCACTCTGAAACAGAATAATATTTGACTTGTTCGGCGCAGATCCAGCACACAGCAACGTCGTCTTCATCCGCTGCAGGGATTTCCTTATCTTTCGTTTCGTTCTTTGGTTCCTCTCTAGCAGCAGGTTCAGAAGCCTTTTTGTGGTTCACTCTTGATTTGTTACTACGGTTTCCGCCTCGGCCACGGGTTGGACGTGTTTGAGTTGTGGTTGTGGTCGACATCGGAGGTGATGAGCAAACGCGTGACTCGTTGTGACTTGACGCTTCCGACCGCTTCGCTCGCCGCTCGGGTAAACCTGCGGTCTGACGCCATAAATGCAGTATTGAAGACTCGCGTTACAATTACTGGCCATCTCTGCTTCCAAGGCTTGACATGCGGAAGATTCCCTTCAACGCGTCCCGACGCAAATTATACGTTCCGACCAAACGTGAAGCCGCTAACACTTGCCAGTACTGAGATTGAATCGTATTGTTCGAAAAGAGCGAACAAAAACCTCCAAGTGGTGTGGAATTCCGACTCCTGAGCTGGACTCAGCTGAACGATCGCATACTGTAGATGCTATCCTCCGGTTGTCAAACAGAATATCATGATGGTATGATAAACGCAAGGAGTCATGTCATTCTTGACTCAGGAACTACCTATTGTCGTTGGCTTGTAGGGGAGGAAATCGGTGACATTTTCTTTCCGTGAGCCCTGACTTTGATTTGTCCATGATACCCGTCGCACGCATCTTGACGCCGTGCGTGTTGGAATGGAACCTGGCGCTGTTCTTTGGTGGGACCTTTGCCAGTATACTCTTCCTTCCTGAGTGCGACAATTCAATTATGTCAAGGCTTAGCTGCAAATTCACGTAACCAAGTGTTCCAGATTTCAAATCAGGATATTCAGAATTGCACCTACTTGTAAGTAGCTCAGCATGTTTGTAATCCTAATAATCTTCCAGGTTTAGTGCTTATAAATGTGGGTTTCTGCACAATGTTGGACTCTGCAACTACTAATCTGCAGCATCACGAAATGTGTTCGCTCCATGCCTAGCGCGGTCAACTTTTGAATGCGGAAAGTGTCGCACGAAACAACGGTTGTCATCCAAACCCAAGGAACCACAGCGGTTCCTTTATAGAACTAGGTACGTCCGCTGCCGGGTACCTTGCAAGTTTCTGTCCTTGAAGTCCAAGAAAGATCCATCTCCGCCCAGGGGGCAGACGTTCAAACTGGACCTAAACCGTTTAGAGTCACTCAAGGTAACACTGGCACGTATATAAGGGCTTCAAGTTCTCTTTCATAGTTTGTCTCACTAGTCACTGAGTCTCTCGACGACGTCAAGAGCAGTCAGCTTTACTTTTACTACGCTATCCATCGACAAGAAGGTATGCTTTTGATTCGTTGCCAGAGACATAGCTCATGAGGCCGTTGTTTCCTTAAGCATAGATATGAAAACGAAATACGAGGATAACGACGTCGACATGCCCAACAGTTCTGGATACACTGTCCAGAAGGGAACATTCACCATTACTGATTTCGGCATAACCAAGGGCGAAGATGAGGACAGACACATTGCGGTGGGACAGGAGCGCAGCTACAGTGGTAGTGGCTCTATGCGCTTTTCCGTCGGAAGGAAAGGATCAAGTGATGTCGCCAAGTGGTGGAAGGCCAGGATCAGCTCTCACCAGAATACCTTCGATCACGACCCTGACGAGCTCAACTTCGCCTTCATCGGCCAGCTTGCCATTACAGTTACAGGTGGAAAACTCGGTTCTGTATCAGATACCTACACCATAACCGATGCGGCCTTTGCTCAGGGTCATTCTGATAGCAGCAACAACTGGTGGTTTGGCAGCAAGAATTGCAGCTGTACATCGGCTAACACCGTTAAATGCACGGCGATAAGCTCGTCTGGATTCGCCGTATATTTCTACTTCTTGCGAGGTGGCAAAGGCAACCCGGTGAATGCCGTCCAACTCACAAATATCGAAATCCCTAACTACACGACGTTCTCACTGCAACCGACGTATGCAGGTGAAAGTACCTCCAGAACGTGGCAGGACAAGCGCAAGTGTCCTCCCTACGTTGTATATTATGACACTCCTGCCAAGTCTACGACCTTGAAGCTGGTCGTCCAGAACAACCTCCTCTATAACTCCGTGGGTGACCTGTTCGACACAACCGGTGCAGATGTAGCTCACGGTGGTCAACCTGCTGCGATCTTCGTCGTGGGTTCAGACGCGACCGTCTATGCCAGCAATGTCAACAAAGTCTTCCTTTTCCATCATTCCTCTATTCTTGCTGGAGCTCCGGTGGTCAGTGCAGGCATTCTCAAAGTACAAAATGGTATCATTTTGGAAATGTCGGCTGCGTCAAACCATTACAAGCCAGTTCCGGATACTGCTTATGTGCAGCTCAAAGAAGTGTTGCATCGCCAAGGTTACACCAGAGAGTTTAAACAAATATCCTTCACGCCTGGCGATCTATTGTATTGATTCCGAGTCTTTATGCTAGTAAGACTTCGAGTCGGTCCGAGTCTTTCACCGTTCCTTATATAAAAAATTTGCAGGCTCCTTTTTACTTCTTTCCCTTTTGAGTATCCTTCCCTTCTCTCGTACTTACCTCTTGCTTACCTCCGTTTCTCCATCTAATTACCGTCTTTCAATTTCTGTGGTTTGCCCACCTTCGATGCCTTGTTTGTAACCAAATCTACTTGGTATTCTGTGGCCATTTTCCCCGGCTAGTGTTGTGCTCAGGCTTCCGAGTCGTCACATTGTCAAATGGCTTTTGCATATTATGAGATGGCTCGTGACGATACTAGTAACTATTGATCAGCAGTTAGCCACGATATCAAGTTGTACTACACGGCAATGCTTCAAGTTTATATACTACATTCAAGTTATAAGTGTATACTTTGAGGGGTTATACAACAATCTGCGGTTTAACCCTGATGTTCGAGCTGGCGCTCATTTAAACACATTATCACTGGGAGGGACTGTTACAACATTTTTCAGCAGATCCCAGACACCACAAGTCATCAGTGAAACGGGAACCACTTTAAAGTGCTTGAAAGCGCTTAGTAGTGCCTTTAGTGGCCTTTAGCGACTACCCGGGTTTCCTGATGAATACTTAAGCCGGAAACTGCTGATGATTCTATGATCTATCAAGCGGTAGACTTGACGGCATTGATTGTCGGCGCAGATGGCAAAGGTACTTGCTTGTCATAAACGGAATGCTGTAGAAACCGCTGGCATGCAGAACTTATTATTATTGCAGCTCGTGCGGGTAAACGCCGCCGCAGTCGTAGGTAACATCAGGAAGTACCAAACTTACGATCCCTTGCTAACACCTCTTTACGTTCCCCTGTGTATCCAGTTACTCTCATCCACTGCTCCAAAGATGTCATTGATGTCATGATGGCCATTCACATTGCAGACACTCAGGAACAGGTGATGTGAGCACATCTTGCCATGTGAGTGCCAAAGACATACTGAGCCTGGGAGTGCCTGTGAAAAGTAAGAATCACTTACTTTGGTTTTACTTTTTGTTACTTTGGGCAGACAGGTGTCTCAAAGTTAATTGCTGGGAGCTTTTACCAACCAATTACCAACCTACCTCAATATGGAGTTGTTCCTCCCTAAATAGGAATTTCTGGTAGGTATCCAACAAGCAGAAGAGAATGGTATACTCTTTCAGTGGCATCTGCCATCAGTAAGGCTCCAACTGTAATGTATACGTATACACTCCATGATGTAAATATACAGTTACAGTTGTATACCGTATATAAACTGTTTAAAGTGTATACACATACAGTTTGTATACAGTTCTCCTCCTCACCTGAGTCAATTAGTCTGGACTATGTTTCTGTGTGATCTACAGCATAGATGGACATTATATCCTCTGTATATAGATATAGAAAGACTCTGCAGTGCTTAGAACTGGCTTGAAAAGGCATCCTCAGATCAGATGATAGTGTGCTGACAAACATGTTCCCACACTTCCTTATTTGGTGCTATACAACCCAACAGGTAGAGAGGCTGTAATGCTTTATTTTTATGCATCTTCTATACTTAGAGAGATAGATGACATCCTATAGATATCCTTTGTATGCCCTGATGCCTTCTATGGGGTGTAGCTGTCTTACTAAAACAGCAACTGTATATACCATCTATATACTGTATATTTACTGTATACCACAGCTTCAGCCAGACCCCCTATACATATACATATACATATACAGTTATAACCGTATATATACAGTAAATAGATAGTACGGTTGGAGCCTTAGCCATCAGTGCAGCTCCAGTCAAAAGATTGCTCAAGTAGAGCAAACTTGAAGTCAAATAATATTGGTGATATTTGGATTCACCTTCAAGACAATCACTATGAGCCCTGAGCAGGGTGATTTTCACTGCATGTTTCGGGTTATATACAAGTTTGACTCTGTAAGCGAGTGAAGATTGGGTGAAAAAATCAAGCATCACCCGCTTACCAGGTGAACAGTCAACAGTGAAAATCAGGTGAAAGTCAGGTTGAGACCAGGTGAAAATTCACTGAAAAAATGACCAATTAATCCCATCTCTGAGTCGGCTGAATAAGGGTTGTTTTCACCCAATATTGAGACAGGGTGATCTAAGGGTGACAATGACTTGGTTGCATTGGTGATTTTCACTCACATTCAGTGTCTGTACTGAGGGTTATTCACAGCCCAACTCAGGTCATTTTCAATGTATAACAGAGTGAATTCAACCAATCAAATACATCACCCATTGAATACCAAACTGGGTGAAACCAACTGCATTTTCAATGCCCATACAACCATGAAACTCCGAGTCCAGCTAGGCATCATACACTCCTCCTTCAAATTTGTCCTCAACATCCCAGAGCTCGTCCAAATCTGGCTGATCTGAATTCACCATGTCCTTGTCCTCATCCAAAATTCCCTGAAGCCTTCTTTTCGTGTGCTTGTAATTGCGTGCATTGATGGATCATTTTAAGAGTAGGCCAATCTCCAGGAAAACGCTGTCGGCACATGTAAGGATGGGTTTTGCGAGTCTGAATCATGATCAGTTGATTGCATATATTCCGAGTCCCTATTTATAGGACTCGGTGTTTTCAGAGCGACCTTGGCTGGTAAGCGCCCACTAAGCGCCCCCCAAAAATGCGACGGTTCCACCAATTATTCTCCGAGTCTGATCCAGGACCCCTGGTACTCCCTCAGGCTGCTGACTTTTGTCACAGGGATGTAACAGTGTGACCCCAGTTACATAATTATACCAGGCTGGGAACAATCATTGCTTGTTTCACTTTTCCTCTTGCCAATGTGATGCTGGGGCTTCACCAAAATGAGTATAAACATTCTTCTGTACTGCCGAATTCTTGACTGACTTGGGCACCAGTGTACCAAGGCTACAGGATGTTTAAGTTGGGAAGCAAAATGGCTTAATCTGCCTGTATGATTGGCTCATTACTGATGCCTGTGGGCCACTACATGTAGTGAACATCACGTGCCTGAATTGATTATCTAACCAATACTTACTCTGACTATGGCTTGAATTGGTACAGATTTCAAACAGATTTGAGTGATTACAACTTTGATTTGACTTTAATTATTGAATGATTTCAGCTGGAGAATAACTAGAAAGCCCTCAATCATTAATTCTGCTTGCCTTTGAAGTCCCATAGCATCAGATGAGCCAAACCATGTATGCATGTGATCTTGTGATTTGCATGGATAACAAAAAGGAGTAATCAAAAGGGAGCAAGCTGTATGATTTGCTCTCTTGGCCTGCTCTTACCACAATCTTGTTTAGCTCTTTGCACCACCCTTCCTTGTCAGCTTTTTCCATCCTAAAGAGTTCCAAGTTAATCTCAAGCTTTTGAAGTGTACTGATACACCAAACACCCATGTGTTATTGTAGGTCAGGTTTTCCTTATACAGTGGTCACTATAGTTGTATAGACTACTTAAATGCTATTTAAAAAGAGACTGGATTGCCCAGAGTTGCTAGCATGTTGCCCATTTCTGCAAGGTAAATACTAATAAAGAGTCTTGTCACTGTCTGTAAACACTAGTAAATAGCCTTGTCACTGTTTGTTTCCTCAGGTAACAAACAGTGAGCACAATGTTTTGAAATTTACAAATGTAAAAAGGGCAGCAAGGAGAATTGAACCCAGGCTGACATAATCCAAATCAGGCAATCTACTAGCTACACCACAAGACCATATGCAGCTTCCTGTGAACTGATAGCTTAGTAGGGCCATGTTACAACTATCTCTTTGATTTTCTGCATCCCTGACTTAGAGGAACATGATCCCTAAGGCTAAATCATCAGGTAAGGTTGTAACAACTCCCTGAATAGGGATTATACCTACTTAAGGAGTACTTATGGCTCTTCTTCCTCATAAGGGATTGCCATGGGATACTCTCAGTGAGTCACAAGTCAAGTTTTCCATTGTTTCAAAAGCTACAGACAATGGCTTTTAGAACTAGGATTTTGGATCTATATAGTGAAGATGACAACATTTTGCAAAATTTTCACTTTCCTACAGGTAGGATAATCCTGAATTCTACATGGCCTGCATCAGGATTGACCTTTTTGTATATTACAAGTCCTATTTATAGGCTTGTTGTTTCACCAAGGCAGCTCTAGTGGTAAGTGCCTAATCAAAAATAATGGTTTCATCAAATATCCACTAAGTCTGATCAGGATCCTGACCATTTAGTGGCTCAGGCACTTATCTGCCACCAGCTAATGTTGCCTAGTTAAATCTGTTTACATGAGTTAATTTAACAGGTCTCAAAAAAGGCTTTTTCTAGCCATGCAATGATGGTATCAATCTGAGCCAGCTTGATATGGCCTGGGTCCCAAGGGACTTGGGTTGCCACCAAAGGTTGGCCATTTTAACACTGGTCTCTATATTCATGTACTGCAGTCATGACCTGGGACTTTACTCTGGTATCTTGCTTTTTATAAGACTTGCTCAAGTCAATGTTAGCATGAGCGCAATTGTATTGAACTGTTGCCTGTCAAAACCGGTGAACATCATGTCAACATCTAAACACATCACTCGGTTCCACTTACCAGAATTGCATTGTACTCATCATCCTTGCCTTAAAGGTCCATTGCGTCTTGCAAATTGAATCCGTTTTTGCCATCTCCTGCACTTCCTTTGGGCTTGTGCAACACTGTAATGGCACAACATTTAGCTTCACTCTCCCATCATCCATGGGCATAACCCATTTATTAGTGCCTACTCCTGTAAGGTTGGCCAATAGTTGGCCAATGGGCCATAGCCATGGAATAGTAGTACTAGTAGTACTAAGACTCTAACTCGCCCTACTTCACCTCAAAACATTAATAGTATTACCACAGTACACCAGACTTCATTGAACCTTTATAGAGCTGATACTAATAGTACTATTGCATCATGTCAGACTCTATCCAAGGTATATAATTATAGTACTACCAGACTGCATACAAGCCATATACTAATAGCAATACCATGATGGGCAGCGAGGCAGCAGACTCCAATTTGATGTGATCGACTCTGACCAACAGTAATACTGATATTACACTCTATCTAGGGCATGTATTACAGTGCAACATGCAGGTAATATACTAGTGCTACCAGCCACAGTAAACAACATTCATCCCATCTGTTTGTTAGTAATGATCCTTTTAGTATTCCTACATTGTGTATGACCTATCTGAGGCATGTACGGACAGACAGCACCCAGGGCTCATAATAGTATTAAACTCCAACAGAGGGATATCAGTACC
>QLOY01001356.1:0-14508 GCA_003313965.1 Megacollybia marginata
AATATGTACTTAAGTTGAGCCTAGCCCTGGTAAGGAAGGCAGGACATTAGGCAACCTAGGCTGCCCTTAGTGGACTTGGGTCAACCTGGGTCAACCTATGAGTTCCCAGGTTGACCTCACCACCTTGAGGTCAACCTGAGAGCTCCTAGGTTGACCCAGGTTGACTTAGGAGATCTCAGGTCAAAAAGGATTTTTCCTGATGATATAGTGTGCGTAATTCTTTCCATGTTTCCGCGGCAGTGGCTTTCATGTGTTTTTCTCGGATTTCAATATCCAAGTATAATGACATGATGCCATTAGCGCACATGTCATCTTTGATCCACTCATTTATCTCTTGAGTGTTATCAGTTTCTGGTGTATACATCATAATGCAGAATTGGTCAGCTCCTTTAGTTTCGTATTTGGCCGGAACTTCAGGAATTTTGATTGGAGAAGGTTGGACAAATTTTCCTGCTACAATGGGCCAAGAGCCCATGTACATGAAGTAAGCCTTAAAGGCAGAGGACCATTTGACATAGTTGTCAGATCCTTTGAGGGTGGGGAGGTTAGCGACGATTGATTTAGCAGACATTTGATTTGATTTGTTGAAAAGTTAAAATTTCTGTGGGTGAAATAAGAATCAATATTGATGGTGGTTAATCCAGTGGAGATTGTGGGTATGATCTCTACACATCATGGATTCATAGGCAATGAGTTATGATATGCCTGAATGGTGAATCAAGTGGTGATTATCCAGTCCTTCGTACATTTGGTCCATCAGGGTCTGCTACGTCACCCTGTCTGGAACATACTAAAAGTCTTAGTGGTCAAAGAATTTGTCTTTCCTTATCACATGGGAGGTTTAATTCCTCGCTATTAGAACATTTCATCTTAAGGAAGACATGCTTGTTTAATTCTTTCTAGACATTGGTGTTTCCATTATCCCTGACGTTATCAGAATCCTAACTATAGTCATCCTTTAGGGTTTTATCCCAGGCAGACTTTTCCATAGGTTTGATTAAGACAGAGGTCCCTGGTGGGGGTCATCTAGAACAGATGGTTTCCAACCATATGGTAAAACACCCAATTGAACTCCATCAGCACCAACATGCCTTTTCTTATGGAGCTCAATTTCCAGTATTAATGCCTCAGAACCCGGCACAGGTGTTAACCAAAAATAGTCTGAAACTTTTTAGACAGGTCCAAAGATGTTCAGGTATTAAGGTTTCAATGGCATGTCAACAGTAATTGACTTTAAAAGGGACTTAGGACCACCAAGTGGAATGTCCCTACTAGCTACTTATATATGAAAGTGTCCATGTTATTCTACTGACTTATAGGGCAGATGGTGCACAGAGGGGCCATAAGTCCAAACATAGAGAATGAAGTCTCTATGCTTCTTCCTGAGCTGGCGGCTGCTTACGACTGGAGGGCCTGGCCTAGGGTATAAGAAAGGGATGCCCTACGTAGTATACATTGGGAAGGTATATATTAAGTAGCTGTCAGGGTGAAGGTTAGTGGAAGACTACAACTACTCAACGCAGTGAAAGGAACAAACTTAGTAATAGGCTAGATACTAAGGTTGGGGCTAGCTGATACACTTATAGAAAGTGTCTGAGAGACAACACACACAGAGCAGTGTGATAGAACACTTCTAGATCAGGACAACCACTACCACTATGAGTTCCAAGGTTGGACTTCGGAAAAGAGACCTGCAAGGTTTCTTTCTATATCCAACACCTGTATTGATTTCTAGAAATGCGAAGTGTAGCCTTTCTATTGACCAAGGGATGGGTTTAGACACCAAGGGTGTATGTTTATAGTGATGTTTCAAGATTCTATGAAGTGCACAATACACCAAACTCGAATAACAAGTCAAAAGTTACAGCAATATGTTCAAATCAACAAGATCAACAATATATCATAAAGATAAACACATTCAATCGCAACTCAAGGGACTAAAACCCGAGATAATCAATCAAGAATGGCTAAGAAGTATGCTACCCACACTGCTTGTCTATAGAGAGTGTCTTAAGACTCCTCCTGGTGGGGCAACAACTTGAGAATCTACCACTACAATCCTGTCCTTTTATACATATGCCAAGACTTCTCAAAATAGACTAGGTACCTTCCAAGACCTCCGATTACTTGATTTGGATGCTAGGAACCCGAGCCAAGACCATCAGTCATCCTTATCAATGCCTAGACCATCTTTCCTCCTATCTGTTTCTTTCCAGATCTCCCTTGAAGCTCTCCCTACTCTTACTAGCTGTTCCTTGAATATTGTTGAAGATAATTGACCATATGTGACCATCAATTGGTTTCCCTATCAATCAGCTTTAGGTCTTTGGAGTGATCAAGTTCTAGATCTTTGGAGCAATCAAGTTCTAGATTTTTGCAGTGATCAAGTACAACAGTGATCATTCTGATCACTTTCTAGACTGATCACTTTGTCTAGAACTTTCTAGAATCCCTTTGATCTAGGTGCCTAGCAGCCCTAGACATTGTCAGGGTCTGTCAAAACTCCATTCCTGGTCCATCCTAATCTCCCCAAGGTTGGCATTATCCTTCCATTCAATCTTTCAACCTGTTTATGCATATAAACCAAGTTATAACCACTAGACTTCAATATTATAGCCATGTTTGATATGATAGCCTTAGAGAGTCATGCTATATCGATGCCTTTCAACTTTTACTTCTATATATAAGCTGATTCAAGAGTTTAACCTTATCTCAAGTGATAGCTAACCCAGACTCTGATGATATGAGACTCTATAGATAACACTCTAGCATATAGCCATAACTCAAGTGTAAGCTATTGCGATTATTATCAATTTCTAGATATTTCTTATCATTAAGCTTATACTAGTGTAGAGTATTGAAAGATCAATTTATAGCCTTAGCCCAAAATTGGTCATATCAGCGGTAAGACTGTTAATCACCAGTCAACAAACCAGTCAAGCTATTGGGCCCATAACCTGATGAAAGTGTATGGGGACACTTAGCAGGCATTCCATGATATGCACTGGTAGTGCTGGTCAGTGATAGGGTAAACAGCTACTTACATCCTGTTAGGACAGCACGTTTAGTAACTAAATACTCGAATTATCCCTAGTGCTAATACACAGCTTATATACCAACTATGATGGTCCATGCATATATAATTCAGCCCACAGGGCTACCTCTTATCTACTATATCAGTCAGCAATGACTGCAGACAGTAAGCAAGTTCCCAGAGGGACATATGCTATTGGATGGAATAACCTAGGAGTATATGTAATCCTCCATATCTTTCCTATTGGTTGATAATGTGTATTCTGGTATAATGTTGGTGTTTATGTCAGACATGTGAGTGACACGGTGTCATGACTTGAACACTCTCAACAAAAAATTTTTAAGAGCCCTTGGACCCCAACTGACCAACCAACCCTATATCCAGGATAACCCCCTTGCACTCAGCTAAATCATGACATAATTACACACTCACCTAATTTAAACACAGTCGGGCATCATCAGCCTGATAAGGTAGCTCTGAGAAGCACATGATGGCACCAGGTTCAAGGGTTAGGGTTTGGTCCCTAGACTGGCCGCGGTCTGGTCCTGACCCTACCGAACCTAGGGTCGGACCTGACCTGAACCGCAGGTCCAGGTCCAGTGGCTGTGTCAGACCTGGACCTGACCCTGTTGGTGAGGTTCAGGTCTGGGACAAGTGAGGACCTGGACCTGAGGTTCAGACCTGAGGTGCACCTCTGACTCCTATAAGTGTACCCAATAGATATTATGAGCTATATTTTTGAATATTTCCATGTGTGTATGACTATACCAATGCATATACCTTTAAAATCCTTCAAGCAAACAGTTTTGGATGCTTCTGGGATGACAGGTTTGTCTGATGATGCCATGATCACATGCCTGTATCGGAGTGTCAAAAGCTCAAAACAGATGAAAATTCATTAAATCTTCAATTTGAATGGTGTTAGGAAGTTATAGGATGGATAAATATACTCTTTTGAATCTTAAATACACTTTTTTTTGCGATTGACTAGAATTTGGTGTGGACCTGGTGCACCCCAGGTCCGCCAGATAGGTGGACCGACCCTTAAGGTCTGGTTTGGGGTCCAGGAAAAATAGGTCAGACCTGACCTGGACCAGACTGTGGCCAGTCTATTGGTCCCCTCCCATAAAAGCTGCCCAATGATGGTGTGCACGATTGAGCAGGAACCTCAAAAAAGTTAGGGCCATATAACTTCCTAACTTTGTAAGGCCACACCTGAATTAATCCCCCCCCCAATGACTTGAACTCGTACCTAGTTGAATTATGTAAACTACCTAATATAGTATCCAAGTATGTTGAGATCATGTCACTGTGTAAATTATGGTATATTAGCTGAGTGTGTGAGGTGTCACAACTTGTATATACCGATCTAATAGTAACGCCACTCCATTTGCCAAGCATAACATGTCAGCTGAAGAGATTATCAGTGCCATGGATTGGGATAACTTAGCCTAGTGTGTAGCCAGATTGAATACAATTGCAATGGTGATTACAATTGTGAATGTGGCCTAATATCTATATGCACTGGGGAAATTCAGTGTTAATCCGACACTAATTTTTCTTAATTAGTGAGAGGCAATTTGGGAGACAATACACATTAGTGTAATTCAACAAATTCCATTAAGAGTGCTAATTTCACAATATTCAAATTTCATGGTGATTAGGCCTAACTTTGTCAAATTACCAAACCAGTGGGTAAGCCAACTAAAGGTGGCAAGTACGAGTTCTATATATAATGTTAATGTCTTGTATATATAGCTAGGCATGCTGGAGATCCATTATACTGAGAAAGCTGTTTCTCACTGAAAGCAGTCAAGTCCATGTCAGGAGATGCAACACCATTATTGTACATACTGTCATAGTACCATTTTTGTCTATGATTCGAGCACAAAATGGTTTCTGTTGACCCAATAAATAATGCCTGTTAAGTTCATAATAGCAGCATGACCGTTACCATAAAGAACTCTCATAGTCTTGGATGGCATATATTGTCTTGATCCCAACACAGATAACTGTCATAATAAGTTTAGGTGCATGATTATAGTAAGTGGTTCCATATGCAGATTGCATGCAGCTTGGACATCTGAGTTTTTGCTGATTTTGGTGACTTTGAATGGCTGCAGCAGTGTTAGTACCTCTATTACTTAAAATCATTATGTGATAGCCAAGGACACCTGGCTTTGTAAGTATGCCACAATTGGGACAGTTGATTCATTCAGTAGAAACAGCAAAAGGAGTATACATCAGTTCAGTTGCAACTCTATCTATATTAGTGCCTTGGGACTGTAGATGGAATGTAATATTATCCTTATTGAACAACATGTTTCTAACAGAGTCATGTGTAGCTTCCAAAGTATTAATACCTTTTAGTGTTGTGCTAAATCCCTTACACAGTGTTTGGAAATAGTCATTCAGGGTTTCCAAATTCTTGTTCCACACAACAGGGTTTTGAAGCCACAGGTCACCCAATATAGTAAAAATACAATCATAGGCACAGCTATAGTGTATAGAATCCCATTTGCAACCTACAGGTCCATCTCATTATTGAAAGTTACTAATGTCATCTTCTTTGCTACAGGCTGATCTGACACTGCAGTGTCATCATGTTGTCTCTTTCCAAGCAAAGATAAATTTATAGGGATAAAGGTGTTTTTTATCTGCTGAGAATGTTGTGTTGCAGCATCTGGTATATCAGATGGCTTAACTATTTTCCAATTAATAGTTTCATTTAACAGTGTAAAGTTGTAAGGATCCATGTCATTCCATTGTAAGCATGGATGTACATGTGAAGGAACATGATTTCCATGTAATTGATGGAATGAACCAATCAGTGCATTTCTTGTATATCCTTTTATAGAACTATCTAGTGCACCTTCATATCTAGTGGAAGTTTTGATGGTTTCTAGATGTGCTTAAGTTACATATATTATGAACCCTGGTTCCTTGAGAGTTATAATCTGTCATTGAAAAATTCAGAATAACTTGAACTTGAGATCTTTTTATTAATTTTATATCACCATTAGGAAATGTAACAGGGATGGTTATGCTAGACTTTGTAATAGGGACAACATTTACAGGAAGATCAGGTAGCTGAACATCTTTAATGGGTGATACCAATCTTACAAACAAGGTCTGCAAGGAACTTCTATCATCATCATCAGTGTCTGAAGTCCATCCAACAACATTAGCTTCTTGTCCATTAGTCACACTTAGTTCAGTCGCCTCATTATGCTTAATCATGACAGGCATACCAATACATAGAGGTAATATTCCAGGTACATTTTTGGTGTGTTTTGGTGGGATCTTCCATATAACTTCACGCATGCTTGGTGTCATTATAGTGGACTCAATTCCTTGTTTTCTATTGCATCTATGAACACAAGTCTCTAAATTATCTGGATCATCTTCTCTGCCAAAACTATCATTAGAATAAAAATATGTTATAGGCTGTTCAAACTCAGATGCAAAACGTTTGTAACCCATTTCATTGATTCTGTCTCTCTGTGCATTCTGGCCAGTTATAATGGATACATACCTCCAGTTAGTATCAGATAAGTCAGGTCGATCATGACCTCTACCAGCAATTCTTGATTTTAAATACAGTATATCATCCTCTGTACAAGCAGCATATCTCATATTTTCTAAAGCAGTCCTTAATTTAGTATCATTTAGTGATTGTGTATGCTGACACATATTCTTTCTTAATATCACCACAGTTGTGACTTGGTGCCATATAGCTTTACCAATTGCTTCTTTCTGTTGATGCAAAGTTTTGCAGAAATCCACTGTAAAGAGCATGTCCCTTTGTGTCTACTGGTGGTAATTGAGCAAAGTCACCTGCTGATATGATGTTCATACCTCCAAAAGGTTTTGTATGAACACCAGTGCACATTGAAAGGTGTTCTGATATTCTATACAAGTCCAGACAAGACACCATAGACAACTCATCTATAAAAATATATTCCACACCTTCTAGATTTTCTCTAGCCTTTTCAATTCCAGTCTTTGCATTACTCCAACCTAAGGAGAGCATAGAATGATATGTGGAACCATTTATCTGCACAGCAGATGGCCCAGTAGGACCTAACATTACAAACTTTTTACCCTCTTACCATAAATAGCTCTTGTAATGCTTTAATTACCTGACTCTTACCTGTACCTCCCATACCTCCTATATACATCCTGAGCTGTTCAGCAGTGTATGGTTGGCAACAATTCTGAAAGCTCTATTCTGTTCCTTATTGCTGGCAAGGGCATATTTATCAACAAAATTTTCAACATAATGGGTGTGTAAATGCTCTTTCAATCAATTTAAAATTTTTGTCTATATAGGCCATACTCTCTACCACAACTTCATTCCATCTGTTATATGTATATTCTGATGTTTCATTGGTAATATCCTGATTTTGTACATTAAATTTTCTTGCTTCAATCTCTTTTAGACAGGTTTCTTCTAGTATATTCTTCAGTATGATCATCACTGATGTTAACATTAAATATATCAGCAGACATGATATGTTGATCATCATTCATATCATACATTCCTGAGTTTCTAACAACTGCCTCAATCTGGTCCATCTGTGCATATTCACATTCTGTTGATCTACTAGGCTTATCTAGTACATCACATTCATCCAGCAAGTTTGTGCAGTCTTCATACAAAGTGTCATTTAGGTCAGTATATTGATGCAATGTATTGTACACATCATCATCCTCAACATCAATTGGAAACTGACCTTTCAAGGAAGGGAATGACTTTTGTCCTTTATTTCTTTTTCTTTGTGCATTATAATCATCATGAGCATCATTGCATTCATATCGAAGATTGAATTGTGCCATCAACTGATACTGTCTGGTAGTAAATTCATATGCCTCAAAGGCAGATTCCCATGTCTGAGTTTCCTCTTTCAAATCACTAGGATGCCTCCAAGGTTTAAATAAAGTAAGCATAGTATGACAATAAACTCTCTATCTCCTTTGTCTGATCTTGGTAAAGAACCACCAATAAAGTTGACAACATGTGTGTCAGAATGTGCATACAATCTAGTATAATGACTATTATACTGTACATGTTTCATGTCATATAATATATAATTCAAATCTATATCTCAAGATTCATTGAATGTCAGTAGAATTAGAGGCACAATGGTTTTTCTGCTCAAGTATAGCTCCTTTGGATTTGACCTTGGAGGTTTTGTTTTGCTTGCGTCTTTTATCTCCATCATCAGATATGTCCTCTGATGTAACACTCTCTGAATCTGATACATATGCATCACTATCTGTTGATTCATTATAGTCTGTACTATCCTCTTCAATATCAGTCAATTCACCAAGATATGATATATGTGGTTTGTACTTGGTTCCACCTCCTGTGATAGTGTGATTATCCAATTTAGTAAATTTATGTTTAGTAGTATGTAGTACCCATTCATACACATTGAAGGACTCTAATTTAATCCCTCTGTATATGTAATCATCAATACCAGACACAGCAATTATATCCTGATGTTGTTTTCCAATGACAACTTTTTCATCTGGAACAGTTTCATTTTGTACATCATATCCAACATCTGTTTTGTTATGTATATCAAGCCAATAGAGTTGTACATAATCTGTAAATTTTTTCCAATATAGCTTCTTAAATGTCAAGTTTGTATAATGATCTGGATAGCCGAGTATATACATACATGACAATGGACTCCCTATTTCCATTCTGGATGTGAGACAGTTGACTGCCTTTACCACAACAGAGCGAGCAAAAGCTTTATTATCAGAATGTTTAATATCTTCCTTGTCTGTTTTTTTTTAAGCAAGCAGTATTGCATCACATATAACATTGGACTTAAGACCTGGCTTCAAAATATAGTCAGTAATATAAGCAATGACAGCTTTAACTGTAGTTCCAGAAAGCATGCATGTTACATCAGTATTTGATCTAATTAAATAAGTTACCAATTTTGTCCAAGTATTCCACCATGCTTCCTTTTTCTTCAATCATATTGCTCCTGTTTCAGGTTCTATATGGGTAGATTCAAAAATGTCTCTAGGCATATGAGCCTTACAGTTACCATATTCATCAATGCAAAACGAGTTTGTGCTACATATATCATCAGCAGATTGCTTGTTGTTTTTTTGAGCATGTCTACAAGTATGGTTATTAAGCTTATAAGCTAACTGATCAGCTAATATACTGTAATTTACACATTGACATAATCTCAACATACTTGGATACTATATTAGGTATTTTATGTAATTCTAGGTACAAGTTCAAGTTATTGGGGGGGGGATTAATTCAGGTGTGGCCTTACAAAGTTAAGGCTATGATGGCCCTTTAGTTTTCGAGGTTCCCACTCAGTCACGCACACCGTCAGCAGGCAGCCAAGCTGCCCGAATTTTTATGGGGGGGGGGGGACCAAACCTAACCCTTGAACCCAGTGCCATCACATGCTTCTCGGAGTTACCTTATCAGGCTGATGATGCCTGACTGTGTTTAAATTAGCCAAGTGTGTAATTATGTCATGCATTTAGCCGAGTGAGTAAGGTGTAACATTTTGGGAATACATGTTATATGGCTTGTTGAGACTTATAATGCTCAAGGAGGCTTATATGATAGGTCACATTTTTGGGATGCAGCATGTCAGTCTATCTTCCAGTGAACTTTCTGATTATCAACGGTCTGTTATGCTTAGTGATGTTATGGCTCGGCTCAGCCTAAAAGCCGCAGCTTAGGCTTACCAGGAAGTCGAGCCTGAGCCAAAGCCGCAGCTCACGGCTGGCCTCAGGCTCAAGCCGCGGCCTTGGTAGGTATGACAGAGTACCCTGTAAGAACATTTGCAGAAGTAAAGATGTTATTATAAACACTTCCTTTAATAGCATAGTACTTACCTGACCCTTTTTGAGGCTTAAAACACCTTGGAAAGTGGTTGTGAGCTGTGTCAGAGTCGTGGGAAGATACTTCCATATGTTTTGGTGGTGCTACATGATGTTCCGCTGCTTCATTTATTCTTCCGTTTCTTTCTATAACACATATTCTATTAAAATACAGTCGAATAATCATCACAGACCTATCCAAACAGCCTAAACGAGTCATGTGCACAGGCTGCGGCTGAAGCCACGGCTGAAGGCTTGTCAAGATCCTAAGCCTGAGCTGTGGGCCCCAGTGAGAATTCATCTGGGAGCAGCCAACCAGAACTGTCTTCAGCCAACATGCTAACGATGGCTGACGATGGCCGACACGGAACCAACCAACCGAGAAACTTGGTACAACTAAGGCCAACCACAGCTGACCGAGACCAACCGCCCTTGGTAAGTAACAGACACTTATGCTTAAATGCAGATTTTCAATTGTCAAACACATAAAAAACACTAGCGCGGACTTGATAGAATTTGCGCCCGTGGACTAATCATGTGATCAAAATCCTTCTTGTTTCCTACTTCCATCATCTCCCCTGCCACTCAACGAACATGTTCTCAGTTGGTTTTCAGATACTTAACCCTCTTCCAAACATCGTTGTTACGATTTCAACCCTTAAACGCCCACCTTATCAGACGCCCAACCACATGCCTTATCAGAACCCTATTCATTTCACATTCATATCACCCTATCTTTCATTTCCCTTATCCGCTATCTCTTAACATTAACTTCTGATAGCTTATCGCAGACATGAGGCGGAGATAGCTTATCTCTTTCCCTTCGTATCTTTCCCCTCCAACCTTATTCCTTACACCCCAAAGATAACCACTCAGTATTTAAACCATTAGCTATTCGCTGTATTCTTTAGTTTTGGTATTATAAGTTTCACCGAGTCTTTGAGTGGCCTGATAAGCTCTCATTTTGCTCGTCGCCTTACAAAATACCAAAACTAACCTCTTTCACCTCACTCATCTCGGTCGACAACTTCGCCTACATCTTATTTCTCACCTGGTGCATCGCCATCTGCAACCTCGCCTTCGACATCACTTGCCATTGACTTCGTCGACGCCGTCGCATTAACCGACGCCTACACGTATGACACCAATGTCATATCAATACAACTCGTCTGTAAAACTCTTCTTGTCTTACTTGGTAGTACCGTTGGCTAACGGGAAGTTCCCAATAAGACAGACAGTAGTAAGCAAATGAGAAAACCAACCTTGAATTGCTAATCGCCTTCAGTGCCGTACAACACAGAAATCGAGAGGCAACGAAAGATCCGAAACAATCAAATACTTCGAAACTATCATCACAGCCAAGTCACCAACAACTTTACACCATATCTAGCAATCTACAACCGAGTCAACGAAGTAATCGAAAGATTCTCGACTCCATTTGACTACAAACCCGGGATCATTAGCAAAATCTACTACACTCACCTCTTCACACAGGACTGGGTTAGTCAAAGAAGGACGCACGAAAGCGTAGCCACTGAGACTGAACCAGAAGTCAAAGAATACAAAGACAGCAGCACCAACACTAACCCGATAGAGTACACCTCTCACATTCCTCTAGCGACTTTTATAAGTCTTAAGAAACGATTCGACGACATCAATCGAGGAAGGTGGGGACATCTCTACGAAGATACCGGGACCAGCACAGACAACAACAGCACAGACAAAGGAATCAATACGGACATAAGCTTTGGGTTCGACACCGCAGCGTGGTCAGAACCATATCAGTCAGAAGAAGGCAAACTCCTCACAGCGGAGTTAGAGACACTCAATCACATCAGCACTACGAAAACACCAGCACGGCGCAACAAATGCAAACGACAGTCAGACGAGGAAACGCCCCGGCGTTCTCCCAGATTCAAACAAGGGTAGCGAAACAAGCACGGTTGGAAGACTGGTTTATAACCACTTGCCGACGATTTAGCGCACCAAATAAAGATTATTTGAAAATTTGGGGTATCCTCAGAGCAGCCCTTGAAAAGGAATCACACTACATTCACTCAGCAGATCTATTGTGGACACTAGACGTCCTAACCAACGACGAAAGAGATTTCTTTGACGAAAGAGATTTCTTCGACGAAATCCAAGAACAAGAGCTAATCGAACAAACCGACCCCATCACCATAGAAGAGACCCTCAGGGCTCTTTACGATTTCATCAAAGAACACGACGCCCACCACATCTATACCCAGCACATCCACACCCGTCAGAATAACGTGAGACCGAGTAATAGTCTCAGCACCGCTTGACTTAACCAGATACATTAATCACATATACGGACCCAACCACTTTGTGACCCACGTACAAGTCGACGGATCGTACCACATCTATCGCAACGTATACATTGGATACATCCCAGAAATCAAATACGACTCAGACAAAAAAACGTTCGAACCAAGAGACGTCATCATTACAACAGATTTTCTTGAAGAAGCAGTAGAGGAATATCAATTCTTTGACACTTGGGCAGAAGATTCTGAAGACATCCCAGTACCGTTCGAAGAAACCTTCTCCACTCCACCCGAGTCACCAGAACCAGAAACTCCTCGAGTTCGAACTCAGGAGTTACCTACAATCAAAGAAGAATCATCAGAACCCTACATATCAATTCCCCGACACCGAACTCTGACACCAACTAAATCATCTCTTCGCCAAGTTCACTTCCAAACATGACAGATATGGACACAGCCGCACCGTCAACATCAGGGAAGGCCCCGGAAAAAATGGTATACACCATAGAACCACCATACTACTACCCAGACAGCAACAACCATGTCGACTCGCGCATCATACGACAGTTAGGATACTATGCGTCACGAAGAATGGAAAGTGATTACTACGTCCGCGTCCTTGGAAAATCACTTGAAGGAGCCAAGTACGAAATCCACAGAGATAGAAAAGAGTACTCTCTGGTCGGAGAAATAGTACAACTATTCAAGTCAACCACGGGAATAATGGGCACCATATTAGCAGAACCAGCAACCGGAGGCAACACCGTCATCATAATGCCAGACGGCATTCCAAAAAACAAACCAGTCGAACAAGTAACACCCGCACCCACAGTAACAACAACGACCAGCTCTAAAATCAAAATTGCTAGACCACCTAGGTTTACAGGCGATAAAAAGAACTGGGAAGGATTCATCCTAGCAGTCGACACCTACCTCATGGCCTACGTAGATGAATTCAAAGATGAGGAAAAAAAGATATGGTTTGTCATATCATATCTTGGCACAGAAGACAGATCACCATGCATCGCATCAGATTGGCTCCGAAACTGGAAGGAATCACATTCCTACAACAGCACTCTCGTGGCAAATGACTTTAAAAGGTTTATCACAGATCTCAAAGAAGCCTTCGAAGATCCAAACTTAAAAGTCAATGCCGCTAACGAACTTCGAAACCTCAGACAGGGGAAGGACACCCTAACAGAATACTTCACCAAATTCGAACTAAAAGCCGCCACCGCAGGATATCGACAGTTAGATGCTGTCCTTATCGATCTCCTTAAAAGCCAAGTACGATCCGAAATATGTGCAGAATTATACAGAGGAGGAATACCGATTCCTACCAAATACCCCGAGATGAAACAGAAGTTGTATAACATCGAGATGGCGCTCAAAGAAGAGAAATCGAGGTCAAATGCCTTTCACACTGGAGCACCAATCCCACCTCGACGAAACACGTATACGCCCCCACAACGATCCAATACGACCTCCACAGATAACACCTCAGCACGCACCTACGGAGGACAAGGTCAACCAATGGACCTCGAAGCAGGACAAACGAAACGACTGCTTGAGTGCCGACACTGTAAAAAAATGGGACGTCACCTATCTCGGGATTGCAGAGGAGAATGCCCAGATTGTCATAGTAAACATCCAGGTCGATATTGTCATCTCAAACCACCCCCAAAACGACCTTTTACTACTCGTACATTGGACTTCATCGATTTCACTGACATCACAGACGAAGATAGGGAACAACTGAGAAAAGCTGCGGGTTTTCAGATGGGAGCGAAGTAGACGCAACTTCGTCATCCCCCGGTCAGGACTCTTATGCACACATTTCTTGTCAAACATGCCCCGAGGCATTGTATAATAGAAATACATCCTTTTCACGTGCAAAAGAGTCCAGCGTCAAAAAAGAAACAAACACCAAATGGAAGACAACAATCGAAGAAGTCGAAGATGAAGAATCTACCTCTTCGGGTCACTTCCAGGAACAACCACGGACAGAACAAAAGAAGCCCGAACCCTTCTCATCATTATGGGTTCTATCAAGACTACGAGATCTAGCCGCTGAAGCAGGAATAGGAACCTTAAAGCAATGGGCACACAACCAAAAACAACGAGAAGTAAATGAACATCTCGTCAAACAATTGCTAAATATTCCCACCAATGAAGCTCTAGACTGGCTGGAAGATCTCCACGAACCTAAACGATTTATCTTCAGAACCACGAAGACAGATCGAGAGCTAAATGTCCAGATAGAACTCCAAGATCTAGAAAAAGGGACCAGATATCAAACACAAGCGCTTCTTGATA